>NW_020872573.1:426712-447166 GCF_003789085.1 Penaeus vannamei
CCTCACCCTTCCACCTCGCCTCCCTGCCTGGGTTTGGCACGGCTTGATCGAGTTACTTGAGGGTACGTCAAGGAAGCCTCACTCTGCCCCTCGTCTCCGCTCCCGCCGGCCCGTCTCCCGAGGCCTGTCTTCGTACAGCTTCGCCGCCGGGGAGGACGCCGCCTTTCGCCTCCTGTGCCGCGCGTGGTACAAGTATTGAGCGAAGGGATAGTTCCCTGGGACGAGATAAGGCTGGAGGACGGGAGTATTGCAGACCCGGCCAGGAAACGCGCACAGAGGGCGACGAAAAGGAAAACAAAGCCTTTGCCAACCCTCACAATGTCCCTTCTCTCCGTGCATTAAGCAGCCGTTAAGAGCCGGCAGCCGGTCGCCCATCACACGCGACGACGGACGCGGATGCCAGGCAGTTCACGCCGCGGTGCCACGGTGCCATCCGCCCCTCCGGAGACGGACAGCCCTGCTTTGTTATCGCCAACCCGCCTTACGCATGACTGGCAGACTCTGAACGGCCGCCGACACATCGCTGACAACAGCTGACGAGCGCTGACAAGAAAAAGAGGCGCGGGGGAGGGGGGGGGGGCGCTAACACCCTGGAAGTCAACACACCTCGGAGACAATGAGCTTTATTCTTCTATTATCCGGGGAGGGGGAGGGAGGGTAGCGATCCTAGGAGGGGGGTGCTTCTGGGGGCTTCTTCCTAACCATAAACACCGCCAACGCGATGCTGAATGTTCTCTCTCACCTTCACAACAAAGTGTCAAGACCTTCACCATCAAGGACCCCCCCCCTCTCCACCCCCTACAGTGGCGCCAGACCCCCTCCCCTTCCCCTCCCCTCATAACGCAGCCAGGGGGGGCGAGCGCGAGCATCAGTTGGTTTAGGTTTTATGGATCAAACCCAATGATTTTTACGATTATGGCGGGCCTTATAAAGGTGGACCTTATAATGGTCGGTCGGCGGCGCTGGTCCGTATAGTACACCGCGGTTTTTACGGTCCTCGACTCCGCTGGTCTCTCGGAGCGGTCGGTCGGTCGGCGCTCGAGGAAGTGCCGGTCGCCGAGTGCAAGGTCGAGATAGACGTCGGCCAAATGCGCGCGGCCGAAGGGAAGCGCCGGGTTGGGGCGATTTCGAGGAAGGGAAAACGAGGGGGAGAGAGCTCTACTCGTCTCTCTACAGCGAAGGAAAGAAAGACATTTAAGCAAGAGACTATAGACACACAGGCATACCGCTAGACCACCCTCCACACCCACGCACCACACCGGTACGCACACCACCCACATCCAAACACACGCACATCACACCCACCCCACACACACCCACTCACCCCCATCCACCCCTCACCCCCACCCCCCCCACACACAAACGAGTTGTTTCGCAACGGCAAGACAATAATGAATCGGGTGTCGACTGCATTTAAGGGCCGGGCTCGGATTAAAGGGTCTTCATCCGAGATTAAGGGCAGAGTCAGGGAGGAGCGAGCAGCGGCCAGGGTCGTTTAAGGGCGCAAAACAATCGCCCCCACCGCCCCTACCCCCCTACCCCCCAGGGCAGAAAGCACGCCTACTATGGTGGACGTTAATCGCATTAATCTTTTTTCTCTGTCTCTCCATCTTCCTAATTCCTATTTTCTTTGTTTCATCTTGCAGATGATCAAGATAACAGGTTGCTCCCCCCCCCCCCCCCGCACGCGGTGGACCCCTGCGCAACAAACAAAAAAAAAACAACATCGATGACTCAGCATATACCGGTATAAAAGGCACCGGTCCAGCCCGGTACCCGACGTATCCTCCCCCTCCCTCCCACCAGCCCCCCTCCCCACGCCCCCTGGGAACCCGCCACCGCATCCCTCGCCGCCTCAGCTTGCAACTGCAAAAGGAGAAGGTCGCCTGGCACCGCCGCCGCCGCCGCTTCCTGCAGGAATTCGGAGCCGCCTCCCGCTTCCCTATATGTATCTCCGCCGCCGTTTGGGAGACAAGGCACGTCACCAACGCGCCGGGCGCCTCTCTCCTCCGGGCCGCGGGATGCATAACTCGTCACATCGCGGCGTTATGAGGCGTTACGGAGTCCCTTCCTCCCTCGTCACCCCCGCCCGCCGCCCTCGCCCCCCGCCGCACCCGCCCGCCCCGCACGCAACGCGGTGAGTGGCGAGGAAATTCCCGCTCGGAGATATTTCCCGGTGGTAATGTAAGCCTATAAGTCTCGCCGCAGAGGACCATTCCGGGGCGGAAACCGGGCCCGCTTTTCCCCGATGCGATACGCGGCGCTTTGCAGGCAGTTCGGGCGACGCAGCACGGGGGGGGGCGGGGGGGAGGGGCGGGAGGGGCTGGGGGGGCGGCAGATGGCGAAGGCAGCAGTTTACGGGGAAAATGGGGCCGTAGATTGTGGGGGAAATGATCTCTGTGGGGCGTGAAGTTGTCCTCCTCATTTCCATTTCTCTCTCTCTCTCTCTCTCTCTCTCTCTCTCTCTCTCTCTCTCTCTCTCTCTCTCTCTCTCTCTCTCTCTCTCTCTCTCTCTCTCTCTCTCTGTATGTGTCTGTGTGCTTCTCTGTGTCTATATTTCTTTTTCTCTTTTCTCTTTTGTGCTTGTGTGTGTTCTTTTTCTTTTTCTCTTTCTCTTTCTCTCTATCTCTCTCATACTCATCCTTCCACGCGCCCGGCAAAGCAAGGTTCACGAACTGCCATGCACTGCCATGGCCGGGCACCATTCCCGCCTCCATTAAAAGCCAGTGGCGGGCTCGTGAACGGCAAAGTTATACGTTACAGTCTTACACGCTAAAATATACTCCCATTATGAGAAGTGATATATACTGTCATGCATAAATGTGAACAATGTTCTCTCCTCAGCGGCAGCATAAACCGCCACCGCTCAGCCCGGAAGGATTCCATGCTGATAAATCCCCGGAGTAGCAACGCGTTATTTATGTAAGCGATGGGAGGTCTTTCATTTCTTGTTTCTCTCCGCGCGGCGATGCTGCTGAGGGGCTTGTCAAAGAAGAAGTTCCCGGTTCAAATGGGTCCATCTGCTCTCTTTTCCGCTCTCTCGAAAATGAGTAGGCAAACAGACAGACAGACAGACAGATAGACAGACAGGACAGACAGAGGAACGGACACAGACACACACGCACACAACACACACAGCACACACACACACAACACACACACACCCTAACACCATTAAAAAACACGAACAAAACAAAGAAAAAAATGTTTACTGGGGGAAAAAAACGATGCGGTTCCTTCCCCGTGATACACATCAGGTGCCAACGCTCGTGATTACTAATTAATCCGTTGAGCCAACCCTTTCTACGAGCAGCTGTTCTTCTCATCAACACAAAAGAGCGCTACGGTATTCCGCTGTTCTCCCCCTACCCCCCCCTCCCCTTCTCTCACTTTCTCTTGCATTTGCTCTCTCTTCTCTCTCTCTCTCTCTCTCTTCTCTCTCTCTCTCTCTCTCTCTCTCTCTCTCTCTCTCTCTCTCTCTCTCTCTCTCTCTCTCTCTCTCTCTCTCTCTCTCTCTCTCTCTCTCGTCTCTCTCTCTCTCTCTCTCTCTCTCTTCCAGTAACCGGATCCCAGAGCCACTTTTGAACGTGCTACCAGCGTGCAATTCGTATGTGATACAGTGTTAGGTTACCCTCCTCCTCCTCCCTCCCTCCCCCTCTCCCTCCCTCCCTCCCTCCCCCTTTTCCCCTTACTCTCCCTCCTCCCTCCTCCCTCCTCCTCCCTTCCCCTTTCCCTCCCTCTCTCCTCCCTCAGCTACCCAAGGATGATAACATCTGTCCTTCTTTAGCCCGAGTTAAAAGTAAACAATAAGCGCCTTCTTGTTTATTTATGCTGCCAGCGCTGCGGATTACACCAGCTTGCCTTTATGTGTCTAAACGTTAAACTTTGTGGACATTCTTGCTTCCTCCGCCAGTCTCAACACAAACGTATTGTTTACAAGATATATTATAAACGGAGTCGGGTTTCTGGCGTACTGTGATAGCGGGATCAAGGGACGCGTTGGCATAAATTGTTGTGTGTGGTGTGTGTGTGTGTGTGTGTGTGTGTGTGTGTGTGTGTGGTGTGTGTGTGTGTGTGTGTGTGTGTGTGTGTGTGTGTGTGTGTGTGTGTGTGTGTGTGTGTGTGTGTGTGTGTGTGTGTATTTCTTTATGCATGTATTTCTTTACGTGTGTATGTATGTATGTATGTGTATGTATGTATGTATGTATGTATGTATGTATGTATGTATGTATGTATGTATGTATGTATGTATGTATGTATGTATGTATGTATGTATGCATGTATGTATGTATGCGTATGTATGTATGCATATGCATGTATAATTAAGTTTATGTGCATGTGTTTGTGAGCGCGCACAGACAACTCCACAGTCCCTCTCAAATCCCCGACAACGGACTCCCACGCACAGCCAGTCACACAGTCAAACACACACGCACGCACACGCCCTGTTTTTCATCCGTCCGAAGCGATTTACCGGCCTGTCGTCCTGATTAAATCCTCGGACAAGATAATGGCGGAGAAGCCCTCTTTCAACAACTGCGAATCGAGAGTCAACACCGACCGCCAATCCCGACTCTCCAAGCCATTCCACGCAGAAAAAAAAAAAAAAAAAAAAAAAACAAAAATAGTCTTTACAAATATTCTATATAACAGGCGTCGGCGGGAAATGGCGCTGCGAAAATTTGGGTTATGTTCAGGAAAAAACTCTTCTTTTTGTCTTATTTATTTTAACGGTTTACATTTTGCTAAAGAGGAAAGAGGGGGGAAGGAGGGAGGGTGGAGAAGGAGAGGGATGGAGGATAGAAGGTGAAGGGAGAGGGGGAGAAAAGAGAGAGAGAGAGAGAGAGAGAGGAGAGATAGAGAGAGAGAGAGAGAGAGAAGAGAGAGAGAGAGAGAGAGAGAGAGAGAGAGAGAGAGAGAGAGAGAGAGAGAGAGAGAGAAAGTAAAAAAAATAAATAAAATAAAAAAGAGATAGGGAAAGAAAAAAAAAAGCTGAGACTGAATGAAAAGTGTAAATGACGGATAAACCTTGCATTAGAGCAAACCAAGATGGCGGCGGCGGCGGCGGGGCGACCGAGGCACCCTCCTCGTCCTCCTCATCTTGGAGCGCCGGCAAAAGAGGTTCGCGGCTGGCACGGTCGTTGGCACTGTCTCTCCGGATCACTGCAAGGGCGGGTGACAGTGACGGGGATGCTGCGGCGATAGTGCACCCCGAGGGATTAAACCCGCAACTTTGCCAACCAACACTTCCCCTCAAGGCAAGGTGAGACGGGGGGACGGGGGGGCGGGGGGGGGGGGGGCGAAGACTTATTGACACACATGATAAGAGAGAAGAGAGAGAGAGAGAGAGAGAGAGAGAGAGAGAGAGAGAGGAGAGAGAAGAGAGAGAGAGAGAGAGAGAGAGAAGAGAAGAGAGAGAGAAAAGGAAGACCCTAGCACGCTATTCCCGCGAACGCCGTATGACAAACCGCAAATCTGCCATCACATCCCATTTTCGAAGGCCTCCTGGAACCGCCCCGGGGGACCTGTGAGAGGGCGGGAGGGATTGTGGGGGGGGGGGGGAAGGAGGGAGGAGGCGGAGAAAGAGAGGGGGAGGGAGAGGAGAGAAGGGGGAGAAGAAGAGAGAGGGAAAGGGGAGAGGACGGGAGAGGAGGGGGAGGAAGGAGACGAGAGGAGGGGAAAGAAGGAGAGGGGAGGAGGGGGAGGGGAGGGGAAGAGACGGAGGAGGAAGGAGAGGAGGGGGAGGGGAGGGGAGGAAGAGAGGGATGGGAGAGGGGAGGTAAGGGGAATGGGAGATCACGAAGGGCAAGGAGTCGGCGGCGCGGGGATGCTCAAGGGCGGCGGAGATGGGACCCTGTCAAGAGCAAAGCCACACGAAGGAACTGGGGCTCAGAAGGAGAAACAAGAAGAAGAAAGGAGAAGAAGAAAAAAAGAGAGGGAGTTGAGGGAAGAAGATGAAGAGGGGGAGGAGGAGGAGGAGGAGGAGGAGGAGGAAAAGAAGAAGAAGAAGAAGAAGAAGGAAGAGGAGAAGAAGGAGAAGAGGAGAAGGAGGAAAAGGAGGGGGAGAAGAGGAAAAGGAGGAGGAGGAGAGGAAAAGGAGGGGAGCGAAGAGGAAAAGGAGGGGGAGGGGGAGGAGGAAAAGGAGGAAAAGGAGGGGAAGGAGGGGAGGAGGAGAAGAAGAAGAATGAGGGGACGAGTTGAGGGAAGAGGAGGACGACAATGACGACGATAAAGACAACGGGGAAGGGTGAAAAAAACAACAGAGAAAAAAAAGAGAGAGAAAAAACACACGCAAACACGAAAAGAAAAACAAAACAAAACAATAAAAAAAACAAATAGAAAGAGAAAAAAAAATCCTGACACCGTAGAGAAAAATGAGAAAAAAAAAAAAAAAAAAAACACGAAAAAGAAAAAAAAAACAATAAAAAAACAGAGAGAGAGAAAAAAAACTGACACCGTAGCAGAGGAGAAGGAGGGTATACCACGCCCATCAAAACGGCCGGTAATCACACAGCTCCGCCTACAAGGAGGTCTTGCATCAAATCCTCGACGGCGCAGATTCCCGATAAGTCCAGCGCGGATTTCCATGTCAAGTGCGCTCGAGTCTCGCTGTGCCAGTCGCCGCGAGGAGCACTGACTGTCAAGATATTTACCCGACGGCGCAATATATGACACCGGCGAACGAATAGGAAAAAAAAGGAAAAGAGAAGAAAAATACATGAAAGTAAAAGGAAAGGGTGGGTAAAAAAAATGAATGAATAATTATATATTTACGCAATATATGACACCGGCAACCGAGAAGGAAAAAAAAAGAAATGAAAAGAGAAGAAAAATACACGAAAGTAAAAGGAAAGAGGGGGGGGGGCTAATAAAAAAAAAAATGATAAAAATAATATATATATTTACGCAACGGCCACAATATATGACACCGGCGACGAGAAGGAAAAAAAAGAAGAAAAGAGAAGAAAAAAATACATGAAAGTAAAAAGGAAAGAGGGGGGGGGGGGAATAATAATAAAAAAAAAAATGAATGAATAAAAAAAATATATATATATTTACGCAACGGCACAATATATGAAACCGGCGAACGAGAAGGGGGAGAAAAAAAAACACACAAGAAAGGGAAAGGAAAGAGGGGAGGGGGATTAATGATAATAAAAAATAAATAAATAGAAAAATAAAGATATTTACCACAACGGCACAATATATGACACCGGCGAACGAACGAGAAAGACAAAAAAAAGAAGAAAAGAAAGAAAAATACAAGAAAATAAAGGAACGAGAGGATAATGATTTAAAAAATAAAAGGAAACTAAAAAAAAAAAAAGATATATACCCAACGGCAAGCGAGATGGAAAAAAAAGAAGAAAAATACAAGAAAGTAAAAGGAAAGAGGGGAATAATGCTGATAAAAAATATATAATAAAAAATAGTTACCCAACGCCCCAACACAAGACACCAACAAACGGGTAAAAGAAAGAAAAAAAAAGAAGAAAAAAATACAACGAAAAGAAAACGAAAAGGCGGCGAAATAAACAACACAAACAACAACAACAAACAAACAAACAAAACAAAAATAAAGAATAAAATAACAATCTCAAAATACCCCCCGCGTGTCACCTTCCTCCGCCCCGTCGACCTCGGAGTTAACAAAATCGTCACCCGAGCGAGCTTTTTATCCTCGTCAATAAAACGGGGTCGGAGGGAACAGCTGTCGGGCCCCGTCGGTGTCTCTCGGCCGCTGCCTTACACGCGTACATCTGTCGGGCTTATGAGGGAGGTTTCGGGGGGTGGGTTCTATGGGGGGTGGGTTCTAGGGGGATTTCAGGAGAGGTGTTCTAGGGGGTTTCAGGGGGGGGGGGGTTTCTAGGGCGGTTTTCAGGGGGGTTCTAGGGGGTTCCATGGGGGGGGGTGTTTTCTGGGGGTCTCCTGGGGTCTCGTAAGGCCGCCGGGGGTAGAGAGATATCCTGTGTCAAAGCCAGGAGTCTTCGCCCGGAGGATTAGGGTCTTTTATATCGAGAAAGGCAGCTTGGGAGGAAAGGAGGAGGGAGGAGGAACGGGGGAGGGGAGGAGGAGGGGAGGAGGAGGAGGAGGGGGGGAGAGGAGGAGGAGGAGGAGGAGGAGGAGGAGGAGGAGGAGGAGGAGGAGGAGGAGGAGGAGGAGAGAGGAGGGGAGGGAGGAGGAGGAGAAAAGGAGGAGGAGGAGAAGAAGAAGAAGAAGAACAAGAACAAGAACAAAGAAAAAGAAAAAGAAAAAGAAAAAAAGAAGAAGGAGGAGGAAGAGGAGGGGAATGGGGAAAGGAAAGGGCTTCCGCGTTATATACGGCGCGCGGGTTGCGTGTTGCGTTGAGGTTTCCGCCCCCTGCGTCACGCCCCATCAGGCCCGCGTCAGGGGAAAGGGCGAACGAAAAATACGCCGAAAACTAAATATATTTTTTAACTCTCTGCTATGAACCGTATTCATGTGGACAAATGCAGAAAAGGTATGAAAGAGAATGAATAGCTTTAATATAAATACATCTCTTGTTTTGTGAAGGTATTCATCTTCATTCATACCTTTTCTGTCTTTCTGTTATACTGGGAGCCTCTTGTGCACAACAAATTTGAAACAAAGATGACATTAAAACTACTACAACCACAAATAATAAAATAACAAACGGATAAAATTTCACTTAAGAAAACCGCAGTCTCGACAGTGCAAGAAATCCCACGAGGCTAATATACGATCGAACATTCCCTACACACCTGACAGTTGTTCCTGACACCCTGAGCAAGATAAACCTTTTTCCCCCTTCGCCACAATACCCTATCGGCGAGAGAAAATGGTGGCACCGGGCGGCACAGTGCCACACGCCGCGCAAAGCATACCGCCATTTCGTCGGCACGGCTCGGACGTCTCTCTTACCTTTTTCTCGTCTCCCGTTTTTTTTCCTCTATTTTTTTTTTTTTCATTCTTCTTCCCTTTTTTTGCCGAACGAAGGTGTGTAATGGAGACGCCTGGCTCTGGTCAGACCTCCTTAGCGAAGTTGGCACTGTGGCACTCACCTGAAATGAGAGAAGGGAGAAAATTAGGCACCCTGGCGGCCGCGGAGGAGAGGTAATAAGAAAAGCAGCGGCGGCGAGAGACGCCGTTGCTTCGTGCCAGGCTGCGGGAGGGGGTATGAGAGAGAGAGAGAGAGAGAGAGAGAGAGAGAGAGAGAGAGAGAGAGAGAGAGAGAGAGAGAGAGAGAGAGAGGAGAGAGAGAGAGAGAGAGAGAGAGAGAGAGAGAGAGAGAGAGAGAGAGAGAGAGGAGAGGGAGAGAGAGAGAGAAAGAGAGAGAGAGGAGAGAGGGGGGGGGGGTAGGGTAAAAGAAAAGAAAAAAGAGCGAAATGGAGGAGGAAATGGAAGGAGGAAGGAATAAGGAAGGTGGAGAGGGAAAGGAGAGAGGGACCTACAAGGTACACATAAATGTTTAAGTATATATAGTAGAAAAGAGGAGAAAGTGTATATGTCTGCGCGTATGTGCACGTCAACTGATTGAAAAGACAGACACGACTGCATGTATATGCATCTAAGAAAAAAATATATATATATATGAAAAATATAATAAATAAATAAATAAATAAATAAAATATATAAAACAAATAAATAATAAATAAATTAAAATAAAAAAAAAAAAAAAACTCTTAAGTGCGGTACGTGCTTGCACCTCAAGCACAAGCAACAACCTAATTACGCCCTCCAGCCACACCCCCCCGCCCACCCTTTCACTCCCCGCCCCCCCACCGACGCCCTCCGATCACGACTCCCGAAATGCCGACCCCGAGGAACTCCGACAGCCTTTTCCCCTCTCTCTGATTGGCGCAAAATCACGTTCCCTCCCGCTAACCCCCCCCCCCCCCCCTATTAGTAGCATTACCCCTCTTTCTCTCTCTCTCTCTCCTTCCGCCTTCTTCCCTCTCTTGTCCCTCTTCCTGCTCTCTCCCTGCCCTCTCCATTTCCCTCCAGCCCTCTCTCTGTCCACTCATTCCCACTCCTCCGCCTCCCTCCCTCTCCATTCCACTCCCTCCCTGCCTCTCTCCATTCCCCTCCCCCTGCCCTCTCCTTCCATTCCCCACTCCCCCTCTCCCTCTCCATTCCCCACTCTCTGTCCTCTCCATCCCCACTCCCTCCGCCTCCCTCACTCTCCTTTCCCCTCTTCCTGCCAGGCACCAGATGGCCGGCTTTCTGCTAAGCATGTTAATTCACGTTTAATATCCGGCCTCATGCAGTAGAAAGTGTGGGTCCGCAGTCCGTTCGCCTTACGTGTGTGCCCGTGGCTGATAGATAGATAGATAGATAGATAGATAGATAGATAGATAGATAGATGATAGATAGATAGATAGATAGATAGATGATAGATAGATAGATGATAAATAGATAAATAACATACATAGATTAAATAGACAGACAGATAGATAGACATAGATTCAGAGAGATAGATAGATAGATCTCAGTAACAGATAGACTAAAAGATATATAGAAAGGTTGGTAGAGAGATAAATAGATAGATAGGTAGGTAGGTAGGCAGACAGACAGACAGATAGATATATCGAAACACAGACATACAGACAGATAGACAGATAAACAGATAGATAAAAAAGACAGATCGATAGAAAGGAATTTGAAAAAAAAAACAGCAAAAAGAAAAAGGAAAAATGCATTCAAAACAGGATTAAGAATGTTAACAAACAGACATCCGAAAACAAGACGCGGTGTCAAGGAGAGCTAAAAACACCCTTACCTCATTGCATGCTTGTGAAGCGAGATTGCGAAGAGGAAGGGAGGGAGAGAGGAAGAGGGGAGGGGAGGGGAAGAGGGGAAGGGGAGGGGGAGAGGGGAAGAGAGAGAGGGAGAGAGAGGAGGGAGAGCGGGAAAGGAAGGGGAGAGGGGGAGAGGGAGAGGGAGAGGGGGAGGGGAGAGGGAAAGGGGAGGGGTGAGAGGGAGAGCGGAGGAGAGAGGAAGGGGAGAGGAGAGGGGTCAGAGGGGGGAGAGGTAATTCTGCAGACTGCTAATTATCTCAAGGCCGTAAATCCTGCAATACACGCAGTGCAAAACGCCTCTACATGCAAGGCCCAGGACTAGCTCCTCGCACTAGCTTGCCCCTTGCCCCTTTCCTCTCTCCCTCCACTCCCTTCCCTTCCCCTTCCCTTTTCCCCCTTCCCCCTCCCTCTCCCCCTCCCTCTCCCTCTCCCCTCCCCCTTCCCTTTCCCCTCCCTTTTCCCTTTCCACTCCCTCTCTCCTTTTCCACTCCCCTCTCCCCGGCGCGAGTGAAGTGAGGGGAAAGCGCATAATCCACGCGGCAGCCCGACACTGACATACCGGCCACGACCACGCCCACCGGGGGACCGCCCATCGCTTAACATAAAATACGAAATCGGAATCGGAGTTCGCCGATTTCCCAGGCCGATTTTCAGCGCTCTCGTTCTTCTGTTTTTTTGTTTCGTTTTCCTTTTCGTTTCTCTTTTTCTTTCTCCTTCTCACCGTTTCCGATATTCACTTTCTTTGTGCCTGTGTCGGTGTCTGTCTGTCTGTGTGTCTGTCTGTGTGTGTGTGTGTGTGTGTCTGTCTGTCTGTCTGTCTGTCTGTCTCTGTCAAACAAGCACACACCATCACAAAACATATAATATTCTCACTCTCTCCACTTTCCCTTTCATTTTGTCTTATTTCCGGGAATAGAAATACAAACGAACTTTCTTTTATAATGTCGTGATGTTAGAGATGATGGTGCACCGGAGTGGCACTGGCTGTGGCACAACCGGTGGCACTATAACGGGAATAGGGAAGGAGCGCTGGATCAATATTAATGGGTATCCGATTACAGTGGCACTGTGCTTGTGACTTCGACTGTGTGCGTGTGTGTCTTTGTCTGTGTCTGTGTGCCTGTTGTGTTTGTCGCAAAACGTGTGTATGCGTGTGTGTGTGTGTGTGTGTGTGAAAGATGTTAAAAATATATACGCTACACAGAAGAGCAGAAAAAACTTGGTAGCAACCAACTAACAAAAAATCACACAGCTACAAAAACAAAAACAAAAAAACACCTCAGGGAATATAAAAGAGAGAGAGCAAAAAGAGCGAGCGACCAGCCCGAAATCAGGCAGGAGACCGAAAGCTGTGACGGCTGTGGTCGCCCGCCTCGCCTCGGGACCCGCGACGCCGCCTCCACAGCGCCACGTATCGCCTCCACGTATCGCCGCCCATCAACGCCCACCACCGCGATCCGGCGGGCTGGGCAACCGCGCGGATACGTGCGCGGCAGAGGAAGATACGGCAGCCGTTTTGAGGGTTTTTTTGTTTTTTTAAGAGGAGGGAGGGAGAGGGAGAGAGAGGAGGGGAGGGGAGAGGGAGAGGGGAGAGAGGGAGGAGAGAGAGAGGGGAGAGGAGAGAAGAGAGAGAGAGAGAGAGGAGAGAGAGAGAGAGAAGAGAGAGAGAGAGAGAGAGAGAGAGAGAGAGAGAGAGAGAGAGAGAGAGAGGGAAGAAGGGCTATATTCTCTCAACGGACAGCTCGCGGAAAAAAAAAACGACAACGAGAACAAGATGACACAGTTCCTGACACCAATCCCCGACACCAAAACCGGAGATCCTCACAATTCCTCCTCACACGCCACATAGCTGCCTCCCAAACCCCTTTTTTTTCCCAACCCAACCGTCACCCTTCTCCCTGTTGCACACCCTTCCCTCCCCCCCCATGTTGCACGCCCCTGACAACCGCCTGCCCGCTCCCTTTGCCTCACACTCTCATTAACGTTAACCCTGTAACCCTGGCCAGCCGCAGCCTCCCCTTCCTCCCTCATCTTTCCCATCCCCAGACGTCACTCACGCTTTTTTTTCTCCTCATTTTTTCCCCTCTCTTCTCGAGTTCCTCCTCGTCTGACTTCAGCTTCTTCCTCTGCTATTTATCGTATTGATTTTTCTCCTTTGCTCACATTGCCTCATCGTATTTGCCTCATTATCTTGTCCTATTTACCTCATTACCTCGACGCTCAACCCGTCGCGCTCTCTTTCTTGTCTTTCTTTCTTTTTTTTCTTTTTTCTTCCTTTCTTATTTCCTTTCTTTCTTCTTACGTCCTTCCTTTCTTTCATTCCTTCCTTCCTTCCTTCTTCTCCTCTCCTCTCAACCCTCTCGATACTCTTCCTTCCCTTTCCCCCCCTCTCCCTTCCCATTTCCCCTTCCTCCCTCATTCCACGGGAACCCACAACCCTCCCTCATAAAACATCAATTTCCCCAAACCTAAGGACATCTTTTCCGTCCTCACTAAATTCCCTTTAAGCCCCGAGGAGTCTATCGACACCCCTTTACACTCTATCTTACACCTACCTGGACTTGGGCCTTTTCTCTCTCGCGGCACATGCATGCAGACACGTGCGTTTGTGTGTGTGTGTTGCGTGTGCGTGCGTGTGTGTGTGTGTGTGTGTGTGTGTGTGTGTGTGTGTGTGTGTGTGTGTGTGTGTGTGTGTGTGTGTGTGTGTGTGTGTGCGTGTGTGTGTGTGTGTGTGTGTGTGTGTGTGTGTGTGTGTGTGTGTGTGTGTGTGTGTGTGTGTGTGTGTGTGTGTGTGTGTGCTGTGTGTGTGTGTGTGCGTGTGCGTGCGTGTATAATATATATATATATACATACATATATATACATATACATCTATATACATTTATTCTCCTTCTACAGAGACATCTTCAACCAAACAACCAAACAGAAGTCGAGCCTTCCCTTGCACCCTTCCTTGGCACACACTGCCATCCTTCGCCCGGCACTCTTTGTGTATTGTCAATCAATAGCGATGGCCTCGCCCGGCGCCCGTGCCAGTGCCACAAAGCGCGCAGAAAAATAACATTTCTCGGCGGCGCTCCCGTGGCCTCCGCCTATCCCGCCGCCACCGCCGCACCTCAGCGCATTAGGTAATTGGCGCGCCCGCCCCCCGCGCCCATTCTCGCCCACCCCCACGCCCCCCGCGCCCATCTCCGCCCCCCCCACCCATTCTCCGCCCCCCCCTCCCCCGCCCATTCTCCAACCCCCACACCCATTCTCTCCACCCCCCACGCCCATTCTCCCTCCCTACGTCCAGCCCGCCCCCTACGGCTCGTAATTTGCAACGTGGCCGCAAACTAATTAATTAACTTGCCACCCGACACCTCGCCCGGCCCGCCGACCCTCGCGCCCGCACCTTGGCGTCGGGGTCACGCCCACATGGCTCTCCCACGGCCCCTGCCGACGCGGCCGCCCACATCTGCCCCTCTTGTTTACGCCTGTCTACTGTCTCTCTGTTCCTGTCTGTTGCCTGACTGCCTGCTAACCTGTCTGCCTACTTGTTGCGCCTGACTGTCTGGACGTTTGTCTGTCTGTCTGCCTAGTCTATTTGTCTATCCACCTTTCTACTGCCGGCGTCCGTCTACTATCATTCCACCTGGCACCCTCCCTCTCTCCCCCTCTCCCTTCCTCTCCCTCCTTTTCCCTCCCTCCTCTCTTCTCCTCTCCTTCCTTCTCCTCTCCCTCCCTCTCCCCTCCCTCTTCCTTCCCTCCTTTTCCCTCTCCCTCTCTCTCCCCTCCTTCTCCTTCTCCCTTTCCCTCCCCCCCTCCCTCCCTCCCTCTCCCTCCCTCACCCTCTCGCCCCAATGCATTAACCCAATGACCGCCACGGCCCACACCTACGCCGCTTTAATCAGCCACAGCGGCGCACTCCAGCTGCCGCGCCACATGCAACACGGAATATACAGGTGTTTGCACAGGTGAGTCAATAACCGGCGGCAGAAAGAGTATGCAAATGCCTATCAATCCGGGAGTGCATATCTACGTCTTTCTCACTTAAAAAAAAAGTCTTTCACGCGAAAAGGAAAGAAAGAAAAGATAGAAAGAAGAAGAGAAAAGAAGAAGAAAGAAGAAAAAAAAAAAACAATATCACACCGTTTACAAAGGACACCGTTTATAAAGGACACCTTCATTATTCACGACCCCGGGGCCCCTGTTGCATAATCAAGCGTTGCAGGGGAAAAGGCGCCGTAATGCAATCCCTTAAATTTTGAATCTGCTTCCTTTAACGGCCGCCTTGGCAACCGCGGACGTCTTCGGCCGGCTGAATATTTTATAAGACGCGTAATATAAATCACGTGGACTCCCTCCTCCTCTTTATTACTCTCTTTCTCCTTCTTCCTTCCTTTTTTCTTCAATTTCTTTCTCTCCCTCGCCTTCTCATTCAGAGATAGAGAGTGGGAGGATGGGAAGCGGAGAGGAAAGAAGGAGGGAAGGAGAAAGGGAGAGACAAAGGGAAAGAGAGAAGAGAAGAGAGAGAGAGAGAGAGAGAGAGAGAGAGAGAGAGAGAGAGAGAGAGAGAGAGAGAGAGAGAGAGAGAGAGAGAGAGAGAGAGAGAGAGAGAGAGAGAGTGTGAGAGAGAGTGTGGCACTCCCAGAGGTGTCAAGAGAAACACAGTGGCACTCCGGGAATCCCGAATAACTTTGCACCGTCCAAGCAAGAGCGCCAAGCTGCACTGGCACACGCTGACATATTTACAACAGATTAAGAGTCAGTGTCAAGAGTCAAGAGTCAAGAGTCGAGAACAGCAGGTCTGAAAAGGGGGAGGGAAGGGAGGGGGGTGGAGAGAGGGAGAAGGAAGGGCGAAGGAAGGGGGTGGAAGGGCGAAGGAAGGGGGTGGAAGAGAGGGGGAGGGAAGGGGGGGGGGTGAAGGAGAGGGGGAGTGATGGTGGAGGGAGGGCTAGGGCGGGGAGGAAGGTGCCCCCTCCCTACCCCTCTTCCTCCCCCTCCCCCCCCTCATACCACGTCGCATTTATGCTAAACACGAGAAAATTTGTTGGGCATATTTTTAACACCATCTGCATGCCTCATGGTCGATTAAAAATGACTTAGCACCCGCTGCCTGATACCCGCCTTATCTTGGCACGTCGCCTCCTCTTCCCCCCTCTTCCTCCTTGCTTTCCCTATCCCCCCCACTTCCTTCCCCCTCCCTTCTCCTCCCTCACCCCCTCCTTCCCACCACCATCCGTCCGCTACCCCCACTACCCTCTCCCCTCCTTCCCCTCCCCCTCCCTCTCTCCCTCTCTCCCCTCCTCCTCTCTCCCTCTCTCCCCTTCCCTCCTCTCCCCTCTCTCCCCTCTCACCTCCTCCCACTCACTTCCGGAAACATGAAACGCGTCAAAAACAATAAATCCTAAAAGCGACATGTCCGAACCTTTATACCCAAGCAAACGTCTTTGTGCGAGTTATAAATAGACATGACAGAGAACGACAGAGAGAGAGAGAAGAGAGAGAGAGAGAGAGAGAGAGAGAGAGAGAGAGAGAGAGAGAGAGAGAGAGAGAGAGAGAGAGAGAGAGAGAGAGAGAGAGAGAGATAGGGAGGAGGGGGAGGGAGGGAGGGAGGGAGGGAGGGAGGGAGGGAGAGAGACAGACAGAGAGAGAGAGAGAGAGAGAGAGAGACAGACAGAAACAGAGACAGACAGAGGACGAGAATGAAATTGGTAGGAAGGGACTACAGGGGTAAAGAAGGAAGAAGGAAGAAAGAGGAGGCCAAGGCATCGGAGGTAAGGATAGATGCGCCGTCATCAGAGAACAATTTACGGACGAGGATAATAAAAAAGAATCAACGGAAATACGGAACGAGGGAAGAATTTCGAAGCCGAGGAGGAAGAGAAGGTGGAATAATTATGACAGCAGAGACACGGAGCAAAAAGCGAGGCGCAGTCGGACAGCTTCCGCCTGTCGGCTCTCAGCCTCTCTCTCGCTCTGTCTCTCTCTTTCTCTCTTTCTCTCTTCTCTCCTCTCGCTCTCTCTCTCTCTCTCTACCCTTCTCCCTATCACCCTCTCCCTGTATACATAGCACCCTTTTCACTCAGATTCTCCCTGTCTTTCTCTGCGTCTTCTCTTTCCCCCTCCCTCCCTGCCCAGCATCCCTTTCTCCCCCTCTCTTTCTCCCCCCCCCCCCCTCCCTCTTCCTCCCATCTCGCCGGTTGTTCCTCCCTGCACAACCTTTCATTATCATTCTCATAAATTCCGCCCCGATAAACTTAATTCTGTTTGATTCAGCAGCAAATCTCGCCTCATTAGTCTCGCCTGTTTTCCATAATTCCCCTGTTTTCCCCTGACAAGTGTCCAAAGTCCCCCTAATTTCTACCCTAAATGTACTTTGATCTTTTTTTTTTTTCACTTCAATTCGTTCTCTCTTCTCTCTCTCAAAGGCCCTTAAATGCACGCCAGCAGAGAGAAATAATGAAAAGTAAAATGAATGATACATATCTAATTAATAACTAATTAAAGAATACATAATATGATAAAAATGTGTAAATCAAAAAATTTCCATAATCCGCCATTTCTCATGCTAATTTAATTACCTAAGAACTTATTAACAGACACAACATCCCTCCCCTTAAAAAATAATAACAATAATAAAAAAAAATAATAATAATATAAAAAAAAAATTACCATGAAAAAAACAACACATTTCCCTCTAAAAAATAAATACAAATAAATAAAACACAAAAAATAGAATATATAAATAAACAAGTAAACACAAAAACTAGAATAAACAAATAAACAAATAAAAACAATACCAAAAAAAAAACAAAATATGCCAACCCCGCGTCATCTCCCGCGACGAAGAATAAGCAGCATCTTTTCTTCTCTCTCTCTCCGCGTGTTTAATCCTTCTGTGCGAGCTAAGACGTCTCGCATGTCTCTCCGGCCGCTTAAAGAGTTGAAAAAGAGCTTAAATAATGGCCGGGATCATACTCCGAAGGATGGCTCGCTGATCCATCTCTCTTATAATGAGAGTGAGGGCGTTGTTACGTCCATGTCCTTTTTGTTGCTACTTTTTTTCCATGAATTTTCCCGCATATTTACGCTATTTCGTTTAGCCATTTATTTGCTGTTTATACGACTTCATCTTTGACATCTATATATATAATTTTTTTTTGTTTTTGTTTTTCAAATAAATATTATTGTTCATTTTCATTTGTTCACCTCTATTTTTAATTCCGTAGATTACACACACACACACACACAGCACACACACACACACACACACACACACACACATACACACACACACACACACACACACACACACACACACACACATATTCCCTTACTTTTAATCAACGTCGACGTCCTTCTCCCCACCTTGAGCCAGGTGTCAGGTGCTTGGGAAGAAGAGCAGGTAAAGAGGAACGAGAAATATGGGGTGCGAAAAGAGGAGGAGCGAGAGAAACAAGGGGAAGGAGGGAGGGGAAAGAGGGGTGGGGAGGGAGGGGAGGGGAGGGGGTGGTTGAAAGAGGGGGGGGCAAGGGCCAAGGAAAGGGGTGAGAAACAGTTCCCAGGGTGTCACTTTAGCCCTCCCCCCCCTCCTCCCTTCCCTAGCACACACCCCTTGGCCGTATACCCTCCCTCCCTCCCTCCCTCCCTCCTTCCTCTTCCTCCCCCCCGTCCGCCTCCTTCCATCCTTCACACTCACCATCACCCCCCCATACTCCCACCCCCCCTTCCCCCACCCTCCCCCTTCCCCCCTACCCCCTCCCCCACCCCCCTCCCCCTACCTCTTAAGATTCCGAGGTGGGATCAAAACGCGTCTTGTGGCAGGCGCGTCACACCTAAAGCTCCCTAGCTATTGAGTTTCAGCTATTTTTGACACAAGAGAAAGGTGCGTGGGAAAAGGGGTACGGGGGGGGGAGAGGAGGGGGGGGAGGAGAGGAGAGGAGGAGGGGGGGAGAGGAGAAGGGGAGATATAATGGGAGAGAAAGAGGGGGAGATATATTGGGGGGGAGAGGGGGGGGGAGATATATTGGGGGGAGAGGGGAAGGGGGATATATGGGGGAGAGGGGAAGGGGAGATATATTGGGGGGGAGAAGGGGGGAAGTATATTGGGGGGAGGGGAAGGGGGTGGGGGAAGGGGGGGATATATTGGGGGAGAGGGGAAGGGGAGATATATTGAGGGGGGGGAAATATATTGGGGGAGAGGGGAAATGGGGATATATTGGGGGACATATTGGGGAGAGGGGAAGGGGAGATATAATGGGGCACAAGGAGAAGGGGGATATATTGGGAAGGGATGGAATATCGAGAATAAGGAGTAAGGACGAAGAGGTACAGAGAAAGAGAGAAAGATGGGTTTAGAAAGAAAACAAGGAAAGGCATAAACATCCTACAGCAAATGAAATACAGAGATAATTTATAACGAAAGAGGCAAAGACAAGCCACAAGAAAAACAAATGGACGGAGACGCAACAGGAAAGAAAGGAAGAGATGCGAAAGGTAGAAAGATTAAACTGAAAGAGCGAAGGACAGGAAATAATAACGAAAGGGAATGAATGATGGGAGTGCCAGAACGGAGAATAATAGAAATAGAACAATAAAAACGGAGTAGAGAAGACTGGAAGGGGTCAACAGAACGAAGGAAGGAAGAGATGTACAGGAAAAGAAAGAGGGAAGTGAAGGCCTGTGACGAAGAAAAGGAACGAAGGAGGGAAGTGAGAGAGAATAAGAGAGCCTCAATAAATCCAAGGATAGAGAAACTCATGAAAGAGAAAAATTAAAGAGAAAGGATAATAAAGTGAACGATAAACTGACGAAAGGAGAAAAAACATTAAAAATACATATACAATACATATTTTCTTAAGTAAATGGGGAACAGAATACAAAAGAAAGAGACTTGGAGGCAACGAAAATGAGCTAAGAACAGAGGAAGAACGCAAATACGTAAACAACAAACAAAAAAACATTACATAAATAACCAACCAAACAAGAAATAAAATCACGAGAAATCCACACGAAGAGAAATCGAGAAGAATTATAAACTACGAGAACACACAACATTGACACACACACACACACACACACACACACACACACACACACACACACACACACACACACACACACAAGCCACACACACACACACACACCACACACAACACACACACACACTCCTTTCGATAATGAGCCGCCCCCCTACCCCCTCGCCCCCCGCCCCGACCCCTCCTGAGCGGTCACCCAAACCCCGCCGAGTGAGAATGTGCGAGACCAACGCACATAAAAGAAGATAACACGACAGGCGGGTCCATTGCAGAGATGCAGTTGTGCAACATTCGGAGTTCCGAAGACCCACACGTGTTTCAGATAAATAGATAGATAAAATAGATAAATCAGTAAATATACACCCGCCCACTCACACAGTCACACACGCACAACACACACACAAACCACACACACACACGCACACGCACATGCACACACACACCACACACACCACACCACACACACACACACACACACACACCACACACACACACACACACACACAAACACACACAACAACAAAAACAAACACACACACACACAACAACACACACACACAACCCGCGGTAAAATCCACACCACGTCAAACACACGCCCTTTCTCCCTATTTTTAAGAAAAAAAAATATGACGCAAGTAAAAACACAAGAC
>NW_020872573.1:447266-467864 GCF_003789085.1 Penaeus vannamei
GAGAGAGAGAGAGAGAGAGAGAGAGAAAGTGGGAGAACGAGAGAGAGAGAGAGTGGGAAAACGAGAGAGAGAGAGAGAGAGATACAGTATGCTTACTTTGGGCTTGAATGCAGCACGGATAACTGTATCGTTGCTGTGGGATACAGCACTGTTGCAGTATTGCCACGTTGAGTGCGAATACAACGCAGATACAAAATTATTAGGTTGGGCTTGAACACAGAACAACTTCAGTATTGTTATTTGGGGTTTGAATGCAACTCAAATACAGTTTTGTTAATTTGAGCTTTGAATATAACTAAAAGGAGGTGTCGTCACCATGGGATACAATAGAAAGTTATTCGGTGTTACTTATAACAAATGTAGGATCGTTATTTTAGGTTTCTTTACAGCGCTAATACAAGATCGTTACTTTGGCCTTGCATACAGCACAAATACAGCAGCAGTAAACCTATTGAATGCATCACATAAACAGTAAATAAGAAATATTTCAGGTTTTAAATGTCTCTAAATTGCACTTCCCTCAAAACCACGTGATCCCGTCGTAAAAACTAGCCTTTTTTTTTATTCACATCTCTTCTACCTACCTACCTCACACACACACACACACACAACACACACACACACACACACACACACACACACACACACACACACACACACACACACACACACACCAAAGGCAGTAACAGCTTTCTTCTCCGAGTTCATTTCCTTGTGCGTTCGTGTGTTTGTTTATGCCAGGGATCCGAACACATGCAAGCTCTCTTATTCGTGTTTATGTATCTTGCTTTGCATAAGGTCTTCGTTATTGCTGTTCTTCCTCGTGGTTCCTTTCTCTTCGTTTTTTTATTTATTTTCTCTTTCTGTCTTTGTCTGTGTTTGTTTATGTCTGTCTGTCTGTCTGCTTGTCTGTCTGTGCCTGCTTTTTTCTGTCTGTCTGTTTGTCTCTCTCTCAATCAAGTCTCTTCCTTCCTTTGTCCTCCTTTATCTGTTTCCCTCTCTTTCTCTATCTCTCTCCCCACGCAAATGTATTTCATCAACATAAAACTCATATTGGACTTCCTTAAAAAAAAAAATAAAAAATAATAAATGGTGGTTTCTAGAACTTCCTGTATTTCAACATCTATCCTAAATCATACTTACATACTTACACGCTTACATAATCTACTTACATAAAAGGAGGAAGTGGAGTATTTCCTTGAGATAAATATATGATAACATGTATCATTTATAATGGCGGGTTCTGTATTTACGCTAACGAAAGCATATTATAACTCTGTGTGTGTATGTGTGTATGTGTGTGTGTGTGTGTGTGTGTGTGTGTTGTGTGTGTGTGTGTGTGTGTGTGTGTGTGTGTGTGTGTGTGTGTGTGTGTGACAGACAGAAAGACAGAGAGACAGAGAGAAGAGAGAGAGAGAGAGAGAGAGAGAGAGAGAGAGAGAGAGAGAGAGAGAGAGAGAGAGAGAGAGAGAGAAGGAAAGAGAGAGGAAGAGAGAGAGAGAGAAGAGGAGAGAGAGAGAGAGAGAGAGAGAGAGAGAAGAGAGGAGAGAGAGAGAGAGAGAAGGAAAGAGAGAGAGAGAGAGAGAGAGAGAGAGAGGAGAGAGAGAGAGAGAGAGAGAGAGAGAGAGAGAGAAGAGAGAGAGAGAGAGAGAAGACAGAGAGAGAGAGAAGACAGACAGACAGAGACAAGACAAGACAGACAGACAGACAGAGAAAGACAAGAGAGACCGAAAAGAGACAGGCAGAGACCAATAAAGACACCACGAGAAAGAGGCAAAGACCCAGAAAGCACGAATATTACCGGCTGTAAGAGAGAGAGAAAGAGAGCTTAGCAACAACTCTGTCTCGACCCCGACTTTCCGAGAGAGAGAAGAGAGAGAGAGAGAGAAGAGAGGAGAGAGAGAGAGAGAGAGAGAGAGAGAGAGAGAGAGAGAGAGAGAGAGAGAGAGAGAAGCAAAGAAAGAAAGAAAGAAAGAAAGAGAGAGAGAGAGAATGAAAGAGAAAGAAAGAGAGAGAGAGAGAGAACCGACCCCTGTGATGGGCGCCGAGAGCAGGAGCCGACCAGTTGCCCCTTCCCGACCGACCGACCGACTCTCCCCGACCGCAACCATGCCCGAGGCACACGCTCATGACTCTCTATGCAAACGTGGACTGAACGTGTACGGTGTTTGTGCACTCGGGGAATGGCAGTGTACAGAGAGTGTAATTGTCAACGAGAGAGAGAGAGGGGGAGGGAGGGAGAGAGGAGAGGAGGGAGGGAGGAAGGGAGGGGAGGAGAGAAGAGAGAGAGAGAGAGAGAGAGAGAGAGAGAGGAGGAGGGAGGGAGGGAGAGAGAGAGAGAGAGAGAGAGAGAGAGAGAGAGAGAGAGAGAGAGAGAGGAGAGAGAAGAGAGAGAAGAGAGAGAGTGTGTGAGAGAGTGAGAGAGAGAGAGTGAGTGAGTGAGAGTGAGAGAGAGAGACAGAGTGAGAGAGAGACAGAGAGTGAGAGAGAGAGAAGAGAGAGAGAGAGAGAGAGAGAGAGAGAGAGAGAGAAGAGAGAGAGAGAGAGAGAGAGAGAGAGAGAGAGAGAGAGAAAGAGAGAGAGAGAGAAAGAGACAGACAGAGGCAGCAAAAGAAACAGATCAGACAAATATGTACAGCATTCATATTACAATCACATCATTATTCTTTTAAAAAATCATAACAAAAGAATTACGAAGAAAAAATAAATAAATAAACAATAAACAACGGCAATGCAGTCTCCGCAAATACCAGCCTAGTATGGCGAGCTTGTAAAAGCGCGCAAAACATCAAAACTACGTATTAGGCATAAATTACCTGTTTCTGTCATACATCAACATCGTGAGTTTGTGTGGGAATTTTGCCCACCTCAAGCACATTTTTTTATCTATCCCATGTCAGCACCTGTTAAAATTTTGCCCACCTCAAGCACATTTTCATTTACTTTTTTTTATCTATCCCATGTCGGCACCTGTTTAAATTTTGCCCACCTCAAGCACATTTTTTTTTATTTATTTATTTTTTATCTATCCCATGTCAGTGCCTGTTTAAATTTTGCCCACCTCAAGCACATTTTTATTTATGTATTTATTTTTTTATCTATCCCATGTCAGCACCTGTTTAAATTTTGCCGACCTCAAGCACATTTTTATTTATTATTTATTTTTTATCTATCCCATGTCAGCAGCTGTTTAAATTTTGCCCACCTCAAGCACATTTTTATTTATTTATTTATTTTTATCTATCCATGTCAGCACCTGTTTAAATTTTGCCCATCTCAAGCACATTTTTATTTATCTATTGATTTTTTATCTATCCCATGTCAGCACCTGTTTAAATTTTGCCCACCTCAAGCACATTTTTATTTACTTTTTTATCTATCCCATGTCAGCACCTGTTTAAATTTTGCCCACCTCAAGCACATTTTCATTTACTTTTTCTTTATCTATCCCATGTCAGCACCTGTTTAAATTTTGCCCACCTCAAGCACATTTTTATTTACTTTTTTATCTATCCCATGTCAGCACCTGTTTAAATTTTGACCACCTCAAGCACATTTTTATTTATTTATTTTATTTATTTTTTATCTATCCCATGTCAGCACCTATTTAAATTTTGCCCACCTCAAGCACATTTTTTTTTTTTTTATCTATCCCATGTCAGCACCTGTTTAAATTTTGCCCACCTCAAGCACATTTTTTTTTTTTTATCTATCCCATGTCAGCACCTGTTTAAATTTTGCCCACCTCAAGCACATTTTTATTTATTTATTTATTTTTTATCTATCCCATGTCAGCACCTGTTTAAATTTTGCCCACCTCAAGCACATTTTTTTTTTTTTTATCTATCCCATGTCAGCACCTGTTTAAATTTTGCCCACCTCAAGCACATTTTTATTTATTTATTTACTTTTTATCTATCCCATGTCAGCACCTGTTTAAATTTTGCCCACCTCAAGCACATTTTTTTTTTTTTTATCTATCCCATGTCAGCACACCTGTTTAAATTTTGCCCACCTCAAGCACATTTTTTTTTTTTTTTTTATCTATCCATGTCAGCACCTGTTTAAATTTTGCCCACCTCAAGCACATTTTTATTTATTTATTTACTATTTATCTATCCTATGTCAGCACCTGTTTAAATTTTGCCCACCTCAAGCACATTTTTATTTATTTATTTACTTTTTTTATCTATCCCATGTCAGTACCTGTTTAAATTTTGCCCACCTCAAGCACATTTTTATTTATTTATTTATCTATCCCATGTCAGCACCTGTTTAAATTTTGCCCACCTCAAGCACATTTTTATTTTATTTATTTTTATCTATCCCATGTGAGCACCTGTTTAAATTTTGCCCACCTCAAGCACATTTTTATTTATTTATTTATTTTTTATCTATCCCATGTCAGCACCTGTTTAAATTTTACCCACCTCAAGCACATTTTTATTTATATAATTATTTTTTATCTATCCCATGTCAGCACCTGTTTAAATTTTGCCCACCTCAAGCACATTTTTATTTATTTATTTACTTTTTATCTATCCCATGTCAGCACCTGTTTAAATTTTGCCCACCTCAAGCACATTTTTATTTATTTATTTACTTTTTATCTATCCCATGTCAGTACCTGTTTAAATTTTGCCCACCTCAAGCACATTTTTATTTATTTATTTACTTTTTATCTATCCCATGTCAGCACCTGTTTAAATTTTGCCCACCTCAAGCACATTTTTATTTATTTATTTACTTTTTATCTATCCCATGTCAGCACCTGTTTAAATTTTGCCCACCTCAAGCACATTCTTATTTACTTTTTTATCTATCCCATGTCAGCACCTGTTAAATTTTGCCCACCTCAAGCACATTTTTATTTATTTATTTACTTTTTATCTATCCCATGTCAGCACCTGTTTAAATTTTGCCCACCTCAAGCACATTCTTATTTACTTTTTTATCTATCCCATGTCAGCACCTGTTTAAATTTTGCCCACCTCAAGCACATTTTTATTTATTTATTTATTCTTTATCTATCCCATGTCAGCACCTGTTTAAATTTTGCCCACCTCAAGCACATTTTTAATTATTTATTTATTTTTTATCTATCCCATGTCAGCACCTCTTTAAATTTTGGCCACCTCAAGCACATTTTTATTTATTTATTTATTCTTTATCTATCCCATGTCAGCACCTGTTTAAATTTTGCCCACCTCAAGCACATTTTTATTTATTTATTCATTTTTTATCTATCACATGTCAGTACCTGTTTAAATTTTGCCCACCTCAAGCACATTTTTATTTATTTATCTATTTTTTTATCTATCCCATGTCAGCACCTGTTTAAATTTTGCCCACCTCAAGCACATTTTTATTTACTTTTTTATCTATCCCATGTCAGCACCTGTTTAAATTTTGCCCACCTCAAGCACATTTTTATTTATTTATTTACTTTTTATCTATCCCATGTCAGCACCTGTTTATGTGTATATATTTGTGGATGATTAACGCTATGTCACCCTGTCACATATCGTATTCTTGGCTAGCAGACTAACAGGCTCGTGATTGCAAGCACACTTTCTGGCGGTTATCGCGTGCAACGAATCAAAATAATACAAGGATGACAACAAACGTGATAATGAGTATATATAAATATACAAAATAAATATACATAAATATATGTGCGTGTGCGTGTGCGTGTTGTGTGTGTGTGTGTGCGTCGGTGTGTGCGTGCGTAAACATACATGTCCCTTGTTCTTTGTCAATATCTTTCTAATTTTAGCCGTTATCTACTCCCATGTCTACCGCGACCTTGACTGGGTGCAATCTCGAGCGTCAACCCGCGCGCGCACGTGCAGGCGCGGCGTAACATGGCGCTGGAGAGAAGCTTTCACAAAACACGAAATGGACCGCTCAACCAGCCGCAAACCTTCCTCTCTCTCGCCTGGTGACACATTGCCTCGTCAGCGACACACTCGCCTCGGTGGCATCGCTCAGGGCCCGCATCGCGTCCAAGATAACTGAAACGTGATGACATAAGGTGAGGGACTTTGTACGATAACCTCCCGTTACATCATCGCCCTTTGAGTCCGGGTAGGGCTGGCTCGTTGCCAAGGGACAAATACCTGAACATTTCATTGAATGATTCCTTATCACATGTTAATGCCGCTTTCGAGTCTAAGGTTATCGACCGGTGGTATCATTGCGTTATCTCTAGTTAAGCTTATAAGATTAATTAATGGTCTGGACGAAAGGATCTCACGGAAATGTACTGGATATTTCAATGGCAACATTTTTTGTATTTTTCCTCTCTGGATTTTCACGGTTTCATACGATGCTAGACTTCCTATTTCTTCCAGTTTCCGAAGGTGACACGGAATGCAGCTCGCCAGACAGCGCAAAACAGGAGAGCGATTTTTTCCCCCAATTCCTGACCGGCATTTGAACTTCATATCGAGCTCGATCACGTGGCCACTTCTACGAACTGCGCGCCGGTATAAAAACAAATTTCTCAAGGACAGCGCGTTCGCCACAACCACGATTGGAAATACACCTTCCCCTTTTTTTCCAACAGCGGTTCACAGCTGACAACACTCGCCACAGAACCACCTGTACGACAGCGGACCGGGGGAGACGCGGCAACAGCGCGGCTCAATACAAGTCGCTCCTCGGTCGGACGGGAATTCGCCGACACAAGCCACACAAAACTCGCTCCTTCACCCTCTCCACTCTCACAGGCCTCCTACCTTGGCACTTTCCTCAGATCACAATTCGAAGTCATTCCATCCTTCCGCGTGAACCACACTTCCAGTAATTTCTCCACGCCTTCAAAGAAATGGGTGTTGTTGTCAACGATCATGTTAGCGAGCGACTGGGACATAATAGCGCAGGGACTCGAAGGGGAGCGACGTGTGTGTCTTGCACGGTGGCAGGGGCTGATCTGGGAGAACCTGCCTTGGTCTGCGGACTAGAGGGCCTGCCAGGGGAGCGGGAGAGATGCCGGTTACCATTTCACGGCTCTATTATACACGGCCTTTGTCGTGGTGCCATCATAACCGTCCCTGTTCATCATGCAGGATCGTACGGATAATGATATGCCGCATGACGATAATGTAATCTTGCACGTGCTTGAGGCGTTAACAGTGTGGTGAAATTATTGCACGACTGAAGTGACATCCAAGCCAAACGTGACTGAGTGCGCTTGGCTGTTTTTCACGTCAGCGCCATAAAGACATTGAGTTTTATTTGTTTTTATTTACGCCATTTTAACGCACAACGTATGAAATGGCAAGGGGAAGTACGTGACTGAAGAGAGAAAAATTGATGATGAGAATAACGAAGATCATGGCGGTAAAAATCGTGATAACGGGAAATGATAAAAAAATAGTGATGAAATTGCATATATTGTAGTCATGGACTGAACAAATATACTGATAACTATGATAACGACTGATATCATGGTAAATGGAAACTTTATAGTGAATGTAGTAATATCAGTGGCAGCGGCAGTAGTAGTAGTAGTAGCAGCAGCAATAGCATTAGAGATAGTAGCAATAGTAGTACTACTTGTAGTAATGGCAGGAACAGTAGTAGTACTAGTAGTAACAGCAACAGTAGCAGTAAAGACAGAATTAGCAACAGCAGAAGTAGTAGTAGAAGGTAGTGGCAGAAGCAGCAGTAGCAGGAACAGTAGCCCTACTAGTACTAGTAGTAGCAGCCGCAGCAATAGTAGTTTTATATCAGTGATACTTGTAGATGTAGTATAGAAGCAGCATCAACAGTAGTAGCAGTAGTAGTAGAGGTAGTAATAGCAGTAGCATCGTCATCAATAATAGTGATAGCAATAATAATGTAATTATTGATATGAAAATAATGACAATTACAATTTTTAGAAATCATATTTATAATAGCAATAATAGTGATACTGTTAATGTCAATAATGGTATCATGCTAACTGCAAGATACAGCTAATAATTATAATAATAACCAGTAACCTTAACTATAATGACGAGACTAGTTATGGTAATATTACAGTAATAATATTGATGATAACAGTATGGACTGGAATATATCGATGAATGATGTTGAAATGAGTAAAAAACATTAATTTTATGAAAAAATAAAATAATAATGAACTGCGGAAAACATCAGAACTTAGAAGATCATATAGATGGCAAATGATGATAATAACAGCAACAAAACAAATAAATTAAATAAAACAATAATTGCCAAACAGACAAACGTAGTGATCATATCAATAGTAATAAAGCAAATTAAATGAAATAAAATTATTTGTAAAAAAATGACAAATCGTAGCGTTTTCACGAGGTGCAGTCGCTGAGCTTTCGGACTTTCCCTCTCTGTCTCTTTTTCTCTCTCTCTCTCGCTCTTCCCCCCCCCCCCTCTCTCTCTATTTCTCTGTCTCTGTCTCTCTCTCTATTTCTCTGTCTCGCTTTCTCTCTTCTTTGTCGCTTTTGTTTCATACTCTCTCTATTCCTCAGTCTCTGTCTCTTTCTCTGTCTTTGTCTGTCTGTCTGTCTGTCTGTCGTCTCTCTCTCTCTCTCTCTCTCTCTATATATATATATATATATATATACATATATAGTATACATATATATATATATATATATATATATATATATATATATATATAATTTGTGTGTGTGTGTTTCTCTCTATTTCTCTGTCTCGCATTCTCTCTCTATCTATCTATCTCTTTCCCTCCTCTCTCTCTTCTTTGTCGCTTTTGTTGTTCTTTTCCTCTTTCTCTCTTCCTTCTTGGTGAAGAGAGAATGAAGTGCCCTCAGCTGATATTTATCTTTACAACTGATCGTTATAACCATGTCACTGTCACTACTCTATGATAGTTTTATTGTGTCCAAGAACACGGTAAATTTTGTGTTTTAATTCTCTTCGCTGAACAAAAACGGTACAAATGATTATTTATTGGAGAGTATTCCTGGTAACCTGAAAGTAAATGTGTTTTAGCGCGTTTTGTGTGTAGATATGAAAATGGCTAACGTCTCCACATTAATGGTAAATTAATGAATAAAAATGGCCTAAATCTGGGAGCTAGTAGAAAAAATGGAAGAACCATGGGGTTGTTTCGTTGATTAATATGTGTCTCAAAGGATGAATTTCTACAGAGCTTGAAGCAAAGCAACATCACCCGGAAAACATGTCTTTCTATTCTCTTACGTAATGCTTGAGGAATACGATTTGGATCTGCCATCCACCTCTTTCTTCTGTGGTCTACCTAAACCTTAAAGGACACACACGTGAAGTAATTATCGTGCATTTTTTTTTTAAATGTTATTCAATAATGTATGCTTAGCCTATTCATGCAAAAAAAAAAAAAAAAAAAAAAAAATCGGAGAGACCCTGGTATCCCCTCAAATCCCATAGCAACGCCCTTAGAAACGAAGATGCAAAACTTGGCGGTCTTAGGCAATCACGGTTGTGACGTCATTCCCAGAACCAGGGAGAATCTTGTTGAATAGCTGATACACACAGTGGAAGGATGACATGGAATTGTCCCAGTTTCAAGCTATTAAAGTTTGTGACAAAGGATGCCACGGCGTTGTGTAGCAATTCATTGTTCCCATTCATGTCACCAGCTATTTGAATGGCCAAAAGACCGCGACAGAGCAAGGAAGTGGACACGTTTTGTGCTTGCAGAGCAACTTTCAGCCTGTGCCAACCAGCGTACTTTGCCTGAAACACTTCGAGCCTGATTGCTTTGCGAACAGAATGGCTTACGACATGGGATTTGCAAAACGGTAGGCCATTTCCAATTTACATTTGTCATGATCACAACAGCGCAAAACAAACTCTGAAAGAGTGCTTTTGCTTGGCGGCGTAGCAAACATTCATTGCGTGGGTATGACACAGTGTGCGGACTGCATTGCAACTGTGCATGTATTACTACACAGAGGTAGGGTAGGTATACCCCAAAAAGCACAACACAAATACCGATGCCCCTCCACTCGCGAATGGATGTAGGCCTACGCCACGGGTGCAGACAATTTTCTACCATACAGAAGCGGAATCACACGTTCCACTATAAAAAATAATTTAGAAAATTACCATTCATTCAATCTCTTCAGGTCTCGATGCCACTCCATGTCTGGCTGGTTTGGCACAACTTCCACGATGCTGTGGATTGTGCATGTACAGTCCAACAACCATCAACCCTTGATATTGCTCGTCTTCCAACTGTTTGAAGACATAGGCACCCTCTGAAGAACTTAAACCAATGTCCTCGTCGGAATAATCCGATGAAACTTCACTGCCGCTGTAGTCTTGTAGTGAGTCCGCCATGTACAATGTATTGAATGCAGAGAATGCTGTGATCGTGTTCTAGAATGGACGTCACATGTCCGGGTTTCGGATTTTCGCGGGAAAATATAACTTGACTTCGGAAAATCGAAATAAATCAATTTTGGGAAATTATTTTCAGATTTCCTTATTTTCTCATATTAGAGAGATGGTTTGCGAGCTAATTCTCCCCTTTTAAAATTTTCAGTTGTTACTTCACAGAAGCCCTTTAATAAAACTTAAGCTGTCATCTCCTTTGTAATGTAACCCGGGACGTCCTGAGTTTTAGCCTGGACGCCAACTCTTCGCGTCCTGGTTTTGCTGCCACACGTTAAGGTGGTCGAGAACAAGCTCGGCCCACTTGCTTCTGCGCATGCGTGACAGTGTTTCTTCCCCAGGGCCCTTCGCTGAGCCTTAGATCAGGTGCCAGTTAGAATAAATTATTTTTGATTAAGGCAAGAAAAAAATCGCTAAACAGGCAACAGTCACCGGTGCTTATTGTACTCTTACAACTTTCATATCTCTTTGCAATGGTACTTCAAGGAAAAAACAATTTACAAGCTCAAAAAAAAATGCAAACACCATGTAAATTTGTATTATTTCCAGTCGTAAACACTGTCCCGAAAAGAATCCGTTGGCTTCAGCTTCGTGTATATAAAGCTTATTACTTTCATAAAAACAAAACGTTTTATATGCTGTATATACCTTATAAAAAGGAGTTATATTTTTAGATCATCCGTGAATATTATTTTGACTGTAGGTCTTCAAAAATCGAGTAATTATCATATGATTGCATTCGGACACTGCTTGAAATCGCTAATACGGCGCGAACAGCGAGATGCGATGAAGGCATATTTCTTATTATCAAGAGTGAAAATGCATTGCATTTAATCGATATATTTGAGTAATTGTATTGCTGTTGCTACGTGTTCATTGTAACACATTAAATGAATGCAGACAGGGGAAAGTGAAAATATGCGGATAATAAATATAAAGAAATATTAATGACTGAATAGAGAGAGAGAGGTAGAGGTTTTGATTTGATTTGATAATATTTATTTACAGAACAGTTTACATGCCCTGTAAAAAGCCAGGGTAAGATGCTACCGCATCTATCCAACTGGCTATGCTTATAATTATGTAAAGGGCTATTAGTCAAACATTAGTTCTACATGCCTGAAGGGTGTGTCATCATGCATACATTATTCACATATCTAGTTGGTAAAAAACCTAGTTAGCGTGACCTGCTGTCTCCGAGACAGTCAGTCGTAGACCTTATATGGTTTGTCAGCATCACATGACCCGACAATACTTTCATAATGCCAGATGGTACCATGTCCACTTTTCTTCAGTTTTTCGGTGGTCCATACCTGGCCCTCATAATCTCGAAGACAGCTGATAACACGTTTTTTTCATTTGACTGATAGATAGCGGTATTGCATAATATGGTTCTTCATGGGAAAGTGCTTTTGTTCTACGTTGTCACAGGTTGATATTCCTATATGAGAAGGTATCCAGTATAGTGATACTTGTATACCCTGCTCGGATAGGCTAGCGATTTGGTGAATGGTATTGATAGTTACCATGTTTTCTGGATTAAATGTTGTAAGTCTATATAGTGCACCCTGGCTGTCAGAGAAGACAGCTAGGTGTCGCTGCTGTTCAGTACCTTTTTTGATGGCATGGTATATTGCTAATGACTCGGCATCAGTTGTGCTTGTCCAGTTGGAAATTCGCACACTTTCTTGAAGAGCAATGTCAGGAATTAGTACACCAATCCCTGCTGCTCCATGAGGATCAGTAGAAGCATCACAGTAGATTGCAAGTGGGGGGGGGGTACCCTGAGGGGGGTGGAGAATTTCATATATATATATTTCAGGTAATGGCCTTATAACTGTTATTGAAGTCATGGATTTTGGCCCTGTTACTTTATCAATATGTACGTTAATATGTGATCTATGCCATGGTGAAGTAAGCGTTGCTTCTGGGATGTTGATAAAATCATTGTTCCACACACTGAAGCTGAGAATAGTCTGGGCAGTCTTGGCCTTCCATTCCAAGTTTGACTTGGAATGGAAGACTGAAAATTTTAAATAGGGAAAAATAATCTCGCAAACCATCTCTCTAATATCAGTAAAAAAAAAAAAAAAAAAAAAAAAAAAAGGATATCTGAAAATGATTCCCTAAAATTGAGAATTTATTGATTGATTTCGATTTTCCGAAGTCAAGTTATATTTTCCTTCGAAAATCCTGGAACCCGGGTATGTGACGTCAATTCTAGAACACATCACAGCATTTTCTGCATTCAATACATTGTACAACATGGCGGACTCACTATAAGACTACAGCAGCAGTGAAATCAGTGAAGTTTCATCGGAATATTCCGACGAGGACATTGGTATAAGTTCTTCAGAGGGTGCCTACGTCTTCGAAGAGTTGGAAGAAGAGCAATATCAAGGGTTGATGGTTGTTGGACCGTCCATGCACGAGCCCGACGCTGTGGATTTCGTGGAAGTTGTGCCAAAACAGCCAGACATGGAGTGGCGTCGAGACCCGAAGAGATTGAATGAATGGTGATTTTCTAAATATTTTTTTATGGTCGAATGTGCGATCCCGCTTCTATATTGTACAAAATTTCCGTAGGCTGAGCATTCTCTTGTCTGCACCCGTGACGCAGGCCTACATCCATTCGCGAGTGGAGGAGCATCGGTATTTATTTGTGTTGTGCATTTTGGGGTGTACCTACCCTACCTCTGTGTAGTAATACAACTGTACATCGCCATGTACATCAATCCATATTGGATCAGACATCAGCTGATGATAGTGTTCTCGAGAAAGTAAAAAAGAGCATGTTCCTAATCATGTTTTGTTGATGTGTGCCTGGTGATAGGCCTGTCTGTCAGGCCTACCCAGCGCTTATTTTATTAATTTGTCATAAATGATTTGACGTATATATTCATGTACTGATAACATCAAGATACAACTCTTCATCATTTTGTTTATTATGTACATTATCTTCTCTGGGTAATTTATGATAACCATTGATGATAAAAACAGTTGAAGTTGTAGTAGTAATTATAATGATAAAAAGAAAAGGATGAATATGAAAATGAATATGATAAAGAGAAAGGGAGATGGAGATAGCATGTGAAAGAGAGAGAGAGAGAGAGAGAGAGAGAGAGAGAGAGAGAGAGAGAGAGAGAGAGAGAGAGAGAGAGAGAGAGAGAGAGAGAGAGATTAAGACAAAAATAAAGATGATAAAGATATACAACAATAAAGATGACGATAAAGATAAAAACAAAAACAAAGATAAATATAAAAAATCAAGATAAAAACAAAAATAAAGATGAAGATAAAACAAAAATAAAGATAAAGACAAAAAATAAAGATGAAGATAAAAACAAAAATAAAGATAAAGACAAAAAATAAAGATGAAGAAAATGCAGATCAATTATGATCATGGAGTCTGAGGCCTTCCACCTGCCGGGAATTTGACCTAGAATCCGGCAGCGCGACTGATGAACGACCCAGGAACAGTCACAAAGAACCCATTGCCCCGAGACAGAAGTACATCCGCCTGGCCTTCCCCGAGGAAACGTCCACGGTCGATAAAATAAGGTGGATGAAGGAAGTCAGCCAGCTTCCTTCCCTCCGAGAACATGGACCACTGGACATGGTGCAGGGGAAATAGCGATCCTCGCGTTGTCTACCAAGGTCTATATAAGTACTTATATAGACCTAGATGTTTACGTCCGACTCGACCAACGACACTACGTAGTCCAGATGATCAATGGTGCTGTCGCAGGGATTTCGCTTGAAGAGAAAGACGAGTATCAGCCCAGACCCAAGAGATACGGGGAATACCAGGTGACCAGGTTTCCAAAGGAGGCCCCTGCAGATGACGCAATGCACCTTCCGGGTGTTTTTAAAGCCCGGAGAATCTATAAAGAAGGGCAGCCATTAAATAGAATCATAATTGTGTGGAGCGGAGAACGGCCGCCACCCACTGAACATCACTTCTTTGGCAAGTACATAGAGCCGAGCTCTATACGCCCATGGAGCTCAGAGGTGGTGGCCAGCTACAAGTGCCAGGGTTACGGCCACGTAGCCAAAAACTGCAGGAAGGAATCAGCTTGTGCTGTCTGTGCAGAAGCTCACCAGACAAAGGACTTCCCTGCAAGAAACAAAGGAAAGGACAACGACACCGAAGACGCCGTCACCATCGTGAAGAGGTGCGTCAGGTGCGGCGAGCAAGGTGTGACGGCCTGGCACCGTAACTGCCCGCACAGGCCGGTGTAGTGATCTGCTACACTATACACCCACAGATCACTCCAGGAGGTAACAAAATTACATTGAAATATCCTTTTTCACCTCCGACATCTCCCTCAGGCAAACGAAATGAAAACCGAAGAACTCAAGGTGGCAACACTGTACCTGGTGCGACCCGCGATGTGGCGTTAAAATGCCCTGCAATTTCCAAGGTGGTTTGTGGGGTTGCTTGTAACATCCCCCCTTTGACCAATGGCAAGAACTCTATTGCGTGGATCCTTCTCTGAGAACAGAAAGCAACCGCATGCTTGCAACAGAGTTAATCAGTGACCACTTAACAACAGAAACGAGATACGCTGTCGACAAAAGCCAATCCGCAAAAACAAATAGGCTCAAAATCTCTGTTCCTTCTTATCTTGAGCACCAATTTAAATCACACATCTATGTTTGGTATAACGAATACACAGTAACGAGTGTTGATCAGTTCTCCGTGGATATGACGAAAGTGGTCACTGATTACTACAAAACCTGGGTCTGCTCAAAGAAAACCTTAAAGAATAACAACTCACCCTCCGAAACAACCTAAGTGGGTTGGTGACCCCACATTATCAAGGGAACAAAAGCGAGTTCAGGAGCTTCTTAATATCTGTAGGCAGGACAATACCCGTGACAGCCTCATACAATTTCTTAGAGCTAACAAAAATCTACGGGAATTAAAAACTCAAATTAGAAATGAACACTTTGAACAGTTTCTACAAAGCATTAACAATAACACTTCAATGTCTGAGGTCTGGAAAAAAAATCGTCTTTCAGGCAAACCGACTAATACTCCACAGTTTCCATAGTCCTCTTGCACAGGCAGATATGCTCCTTAGTCAGTGGGCTGGAGCGTCCAAATTGAGCTCACTTCCCACAAATATTCAGAATCACCTTAATCAGTCTAAAGTTGCACGGAAATTTGCTATAGAGATTGGATGTTCTGATTCCGACATTTCTGACTCTGCTGAGATTAGTGAGTGGGAATTGAACAATGCACTAAGCAAAGGCAAGGCGTCCGCCCCAGGTGAAGATGGAGTTACCTATAGTGTCCTTCGCCTTATAGCCCAGGTACTGTATACTACAGGTACTCCCTTATAGCCTTTTGCACCTGTACAGGCTGAGCTTGCCAAAAGGTATTCTACCTGACTCCTGGACGCGCAGTCTAATCATCCCTACACCGAAACCAAACACTGACAAACACCGCCCGATTTCACTAACCTCATGTTTATGCAAAGTCCTAGAAAGGATCATTCTAAACAGACTCAGGTACAGGTTACAAGGTAAATTATCTCACAGACTGTACGGATTCTTACCGGGACGTCGTAAACAACATTACTTTGCAGAGTATTTTTCAGGCTCTAATCCAGGGAAGCAAACTGTTTTTCTTGATCTTAAGTCAGCTTTTGACATTGCAAACAGAGAAGTTATTCTAGAACAATTGGCAAGCTTTGGCATACGAGGCAAATTATTGAGCTGGATTAGAATGTATCTTTCTAACAGATCCGCAAGTGTCTTGTTCGGGGGAGTGAGGAGTTCCACCTCACATTCCTTTGAACTTGGGACGCCACAGGGAGGAGTTCTCAGCCCTATGCTGTTCAATGTCCTTATGCACAAATTGGTGACAGATATTCCACTTGGGGATGGGAATCTATTATATGTTATGCTGATGACATATGTGTCAGAGCATCATCATATGAAAGAATGCAAAGAATTCTCGACGAACTCACAACAAGGGCACATGAGTGTGGATTAGTCATCTCTGCTGAAAAAACAATGGCTCTCAACCCGGGTATTATACCCCCACCCACGTTTCACATAGGAAACCAGGAGCTTGACATGTGTCATAAGTATAAATATCTCGGGTGAACATAAATGATGCAGACCTGATCACTTCTCTGAAGAAGAGACTCTGGGAGAGAATGAAACCGCTGGAAGTCCTTGTCGGAAAGGGACATGGCATCAATGTTAAGCTCGCTAGATTGTTTTACTTGGCCTTTATAAGGTCAGTTGTAGACTACCATGCACTGCACTTATTGCAGTATAAGGACTCAGATATAAATAGTTTGGAGATAGTACAAAACGAAGCTATGAGGATTATCCTCGGCGCCCCGAGAACAGCAAGGATAGTGAACATGAGATCAGAACTAAACTTACCATCCATTTTTGATAGAATAATATATATTTGCACTCTGTTTGGGGTCAAAGCCCTGAGGGAACCCTTGTATCTCACATATTTCCAAAAACAGCTGCAACATAAAATCACGCAAGCAGACGAGGCTAATCAGACACACGAGCGTTCTCTGGTACACAAAATCTGCATGAACATTACCAAGCTAACGTCCCCATAAGTACTGTAGTGTTTACCCCTTTGAGACACTTTCAAAAACTACAACGCGGGTCTTGCAGAGTGCAACTTGCGAACAGGGGCTGCTTTCAAAAGGGTGGTAGCTGGCGTGTACTGCAGCATGACCCGCTCGTCACAACCCTGAAGCCCTTAACCCGTAAGTAAGACTTACTATTACATTAACTTCATTATCAACTGTGTCCATTCTCCTTTTAAAACCAGATAAAAAAGTAAAATAAACAAACCAAGGATAAAACAAAACCAAAGCATAAAAAGGAAAACCTGAGATCCCCTCAGTCTGTATATTCACAAAAGTTACAATGCATATGACACATCCTAACTGGCCTCTTACAAAACATGAATATACTTATCTTTCTCTCTTGTAGGAAATCGAAGAAACAAACAACAAAACAGGAGACGTCCAGTGAGGCCGGGCGCTCCGTGAGCAGCACTGAACTGCCGAGCCAACAACCCAAGAGTCTAGCATAAACAGGCTCTTTATATAGGCTCTTAAAAATGTGTAAATAATAAAAATGGATGAAAATAAAAGAAGTTTACTTTACATAATTAAAAGAAATTAAAATAAAATAGAGGCCGTGAGAAAAAGATAAAAGAAATAGAACATAAAAATACGAAAAATAAAAAGGCTCCAGGACGCAAAACTGCAGCTGGCTACCGCTGATCCCCACAGATGGTGCTGGTACTGGCTAGAAAGGGGGGACTCGCCTAGTCTGGACTCCTGCTTAGTGGGGTACCTCACGTCCACTACTTTACGATACCAAAAGGTCGATCCATTCCCCATGGAAAAACTCATCACTGATTGTGCACTTTACATGTCTACCGCAAAAAAACAGTGTACCTAACTGCGTGTTGAAACAAATTGCTTTGGCGACGGTAAAGGAACACAGAATCTATGGGCGATGTGTACGAGTGTTACGCTGACGGATCCGTACAGTCTGGATACAAAGCTGGTTGTGCTTGCGCTGTATACAAAAATGGTTTATTGCAACATCAAGTTCATATGAGAGTACAAAATTGGGCCAGCACTACTCAAACGGAGTTGGCAGGTATACTCCTTGCAACAGAATACTTAATGTCTCGGGGCTCTGGAATAATTTTTTGTGATTCCCAAAGCTCTCTTCGGACACTAAATTCCTTCAAAACAGATGGTGATGAGGGAATTGTGAACTGCATTAAGCGTAACGGATCTTATGCAAAGAGCGCAATTTTAACATTCAATTTGTATGGATACCATCTCATGTTGGTATACGCAAGCACGACCATGTAGACAATTTGGCGAAAGAGGCTTGTAGCAAAGATATTGTAAATATAGATCTTGGGATGCCTCTTGCTAGGGTTGCACACATATTAAAAAGTTCTCATAAAGAAGAACTGATAGATCTGACGAGTTCACAAAGGCCTGAAAGCTGTAGTATAAGGCACTACGATCAGTATAGAGATTGTAAGCCATCCTATGGGTGGCACCGAAGTAAAACCAGACAATGTGACGTGGTTATTGCCAGAATACGTTTAGGTTATAGAATGTACTGGCAACTGCAAGGTGCAAGAAGTGCAGATGAATCTAGATGTAGACTGTGTAACGAGGAAAATAAGCGAACGCTTGAGCATTATATCTCGGAGTGTCATGTGATACAGCCTTTCAGACCAACTAACATGAGGTATAAAGAACTATGTGATTATTTTATAGAATCTGATACATTGGAAGATATACTCATGCTATATCCTAATTTTACTATGTAAAACTATCATAATCATAAAACGCACCACAGAACACTTTTATGTAAACACAAAGGCAAAGGTAGATCAAAGGTAATATACGTTTGCATGCTGTATGACATATTCCCATTTTTACCATGTATAGTTACTATAATCAAAGAATACTGTCGAATGCATGTGAATATATGTAACACTCTGTTGTCACGATTGCCCACGCCTGAGCAGTTAGCCAGGGCCCAGATTCTCAAATGCGTAAAGGCGCCTTAACTTACGAGCGATCTTACACACACATACACAGAGCAAGGGACCCGCCATATTGGTGCGAGTGAAGGCGCCTTAGGTTAGGCAGGGGGAGAGCAGCCTTCAGCGCTTCACGGCGAGTGGAAATCAACTCTCTTCGCTCTTGTATAAGGGAAATACACAGAGGACGGTTAAGGCCTCCAGCGCGCCCTAACTTAAGGCTCTTCTGAGAATCCAGGCCCAGGGTGGTAAATAAACTTGCTTAACTTAACTTAGGTCATTGGCAGGAAGCGCGGGTTGACCTATTTTTGCAAGGGCAGCTCAGCGTAGCCTGTGAGATATTAACAATACAAGATATTAACAATGATCGTTCTTGTCTTATCTTTATTGCTATTGCTATTATTATGTTATTATTATTATTGTCATTGTTATTACTATAAGTGTTATCATTGTTCTCGTTATCATTATCATTATTATTAGTTATTAATCATTATTTATTATTATTATTATCACTATTATTAGCATGTTTATCACAACAATATCATCGACGTCTAAAAAAATCATTATTGTTGTCTTATTTTCAATACACCTGAACATGGTCAAGAAAAAAAAAAAAAGTCCCAAGTCAATATATATTTTTCCCTCTATTTTTTTTCTAGATTTGATGACAGAGACAAGACACAGCAATAATATTATCAATATGTCATACACTTATGTGACAAGAGCAATGCCAGATAAGATGGTGCAAGTATATCAGACCGCAAGATAACATACAGATAATAATTGCTTAAATACACATCGTTTGTATAATGGGATCGGATGGAAATCTAATCACAGGTGCAACTGATTGGAGTTTAGGAGGACAAAGATTAGAAACTAATTACGCTATTACGGTTAACTGTCTCTATTGCCTTTGCGCTTAACGGAAATATAAGTGAGATGACAGAAAGCCGTTGAAATTTTCTCACGTGCACAAGCAAAGTCACACTGTCCCAACCCGGTTTTAACGAGATCTTTACTTCCAGGTGGTGTAATCCTTTTTACAATGATAATGCCTTTCATTAAAATTAATCTTTCTTTAATCCAAGTGTTGTGTGTGCCACGTGACCCTTCTGTACACACAGTGGTGCAGTAAATATGTTGTATATGATATCGACCATTTTGTATGTAAAGTAATTGTGCTCTTCTCTGTCTCTGTCTCTGTCTCTGTCCTCTCTCTCTCTCTCTCTCTCTCTCTCTCTCTCTCTCTCTCTCTCTCTCTCCTCTCTCCTCTCCTCTTCACTCTTGCTATTTCTCTCTCTCCCTCTCTGTCTTTTACTCTTGCTATTTCTCTTTCTCTCTCTCTCTCTTTCTGGCTACCCCCCACCCCACTCACTCTCTCTCTTTCCCTCTCTCTCTCTCTCTGTCTGTCTGTCTCTCTCTCTCTCTCTCTCTCTCTCTCTTCACTCTTGCTATTCTCTCTCCCTCTGTCTTTTACTCTGCTATTTCTCTTTCTCTCTCTCTTTCTGGCTACCCCCCCCCACCCCACCTCACTCAACTCACCTCTCTCTCTTTCCCTCCTCTCTCTCTCTCTCTCTCGTCTCTCTCTCCTCTCTCTCTCTCTCTCTCCTCTCTCGTCTGTCTCTCTCTCTCTCTCTCTCTTTCACATCTTGCTATTT
>NW_020872573.1:467964-475464 GCF_003789085.1 Penaeus vannamei
TTGGTCAGTGGTTGTGGATAAACGATAGGGGGCAGCTGAGGGGGTGAAGGGAGACCTTAAGGCTGGTTGAAGGATGTAATTGGGAAAGGAAGAGGACTTTGGATTGGTAGAGGGGAGGGGGCTTGGGGGGAGGAGGACATAACATGACGAGGAGGAGGGAATAGTTGCTAGCTGAGGGAGAGGGATAGGTGGGGGCGGTAGATCCCATAATAGGACTGCTTGATAGTTAAGGGACCATTAGCACGCATTGTTAGTGGAAAAATCGAAAAAAAAAATAATGAAATTTGACAATTCCTTCCTCGATCATCTGACAACACTGAAAATATCGCTGTATCTCAATTATAAATAGGTTTAGACACCAGTCTCCCAAAAGAGGTGATGCATCGTGTTTTGTGACTGGAGAAGGTGATTTGTATCACGTATTTTATTTTATAAATAGAATATAGTATAAAATTCGTTTAGGCGGCGTGTTCATTCTGGGTGGACTGTGCGAGGCTAGGAGTGAGTGAGGTGCTACAGGGCACCCTCACTCGCCAGTGCTTTGTAAGCTCTAAATAGAGTAAGGTTACGCATCAAACTCAGTCTCTCCGTTTCATCACTGAACACTCGAGTTTTTACATTTTTACAATTCCGAAAAGGAAGCAGTATGTCATGGAACTTCGGAAGTATCTAGAGAAGGCCCGGAAGACAAGAATGGGCGAAAAAAGATGACATAGCACATTTAGATGAAGCAATTGCTATAGCGGGGCAAGAGCGCGCAGGGACACCACAGCTTCCCCGCGAGCCCAACACGCCTGCTACACGTGCATCTACAGCACGTGCCGACCTCTGCCGAAAACGAAAGGCTTTCCACAGTCCAGAAGTAAAATAAACAGTTGACATAATGAACATATAAGAACCGATTGGAAATATGATCTGTATCGAATGTTTCACCAACTCTAAGGTGTGCGTTACTGCGCATCATCAGGTGGACATTCTGAGCGCCCGGTCTCCCTCCTCATTTTTGTTATTTTCCCATCTTTTCCGGTATTTATAGTGCATTTTTATTTGTTTTATTTCATTTTCTTTGTCGTGAATCAGGCTACACGTTTGATTATTTATAATATAACAAATTATATGAATATTTATTATGATTTTTCTAATTACCAAAAATAAGAGCCCTTTTTGAAGACCTTTATGACTGGGTTGCAATTGGTTATATAAATGTTTTATTTCAAAATATAACTAGTAACTTCTATAGTCAATTCCATTGGCTTTCTACTGGGATTGTTCAAAAAAGTCTTTCATTAATATATAATGATACCATGGATTTTCAAGGAATTCTTGTTATCGAACTGAAACGTGGAGACAATAATATTAGTATTAAGGTCTACTATGAATAAGATTTTCATATTTATATGATTGGTTTTTACCCCACCCCAAAAAAGCAAAAAAGTTGCTAGCTGAGGGAGAGGGAGGGGGTGGGGGAGGGAGGTAGATCCCATACTTAATAGGAGTGCTTGGTAGTTGAGGAGGGGAGAGGAGAGGCGGGGAGCACACCTCAGTCCCGGGAGGAGGGAAGGAGAGGGAGGGGCCCGGAGGGAGAGAGAGCCTCGGGACCTGTAAGAGCGGTGCGAGGAGAATATGAAATCAGCTGAAGCTCTCCCACCGCCATATGTCTGAGTCTGGAACTTCCAATGCTCGGCTAAGACAAACTATCGCGCAACCTTCCCGCAAACTATTGGCAGCGTCGGATTTATGGGCGGTGGCAACCCGTGAATTACACCGCCCGGCGCTACAGGAGCCTCCTTGATGTCTGTATGCTGTGGGGAGGCGGGTTGGTGGGTGGTTGGGGAGGTGGGGGCGGGCTCTGGAGATGGGCTGAGGGACACGTTGGCGAGAGGACGGGAAGGTGGGCTGGTTGAGGACGGGGTTAGGGAGGTGGGTTGAGGGCGGCCTGGAAAGGTGGGCTGAGGGAAGACTGGGGATGAGAGAGGGAGGGGGCAATCGGGGAGGAAGCAGGGAGAGGGACGCTATAGAGAAGGGGTGCAGCAGAGAGAGAAGCTGGGGAGTGGGGAGAGGAAGGGGAAGAAAGTAGTCGGGCGGGTTGGGGGGGAATGAAAAGACTTGGGGAAGAAGGTGGTATAAGGAGAAGCAGGAGAAGGACACGTGGAAAAAGAAGGGAGAAGAGGAAGAGGAAGGGGAAGAGGAAGGTAGAGTAGCCCACCGAGAGAGTAAATGCAGAGACGACACGAGGCGGAGGGCAAAAGAGTAAGACGGGGAAGGACAGATACTTGAGGAAGCACTTGGGGAGGAGGAAGGTAGAGAGCCAAGGGAAGAGAAGGAACGAAAGGGAAGCAATTGACAAGGCAGGGTGGGGGGAGGAAAGCAAACAGAAGGGGGAGGCAGTGAACGAGGGAGAGGAGGAAGAAGAGGAGGGGAAGAGGAAGGAAGAAGAGGAGGAAGAAGGTAGAGCGTAAAGGCAAGAAAAGGAGCGAAAGAGGAGTATTGGAGGGGGAAGAAGAGGGGGGAGGATAAGAGCAGGTAGAAGAGGAGGAGGAAGAGGAGAAAGGAGAAGAGGAGGAGGAAGGATAAGAGGGTGAGGAAGAGGAGGTGGAAGTGGAGGGTGAAGTAGAAGAGGAAGAGGAAGGTAGAAAGTCAGGGTAAGAGAAGGAACGAAGTGAGAGGAATTCGCAACGGCAGGGAGAGGAAGAAAGCGAGGAGGCACTGAACAAGGAGGGGAAAGGAGAGATGGAAGAGGGGGTGGGAGGAAACGGAGGAAAGGGAAGGGGATGTGGAAAAGGAGGAGGAAGAAGAGGAGGAGGAAGAGGAAGAGGAGTAGGAGGAGGAAGAGGAAAAGGAGGAGGAATAGGAGTAGGAAGAGGAAAAAATGAGGAGAAGGAGGAAAAGGAAGAAAAGGATGAGGAGGAAGAAGAAGAAGAGGGAAAGGAGAATAAGAAAAGGAGGAGGGGGAAGGAGGAAGATGAAGAGGAGGAAGACGAGGAAGAGGAAGAGGAGAAGGAAAAGGAGAAGGAGGAGGAAGAGGAAGAGTAGTAAGAGGAGGAGGAAGAGGAAGAGTAGTAAGACGAGAAGGAAGAGTAAGAGAAGGAAGAGGAAGAAGACGAAGAGGGGGAAGAGGAGGAGGAGCATCCCGAGCATCTCCTTCAGGTGTCTATTCCTTAAGGGGCATATCGAGAAGGTCCATTTGTTAGTAACTGAGGATTATGGATGCAATATTGCCGCTTCTCGTGGTTCTTTTAAAGGAGTGAACATTCCAGAGAGCATTTCCCCCGAGAAGTGCAAGAGGCAATAGGGACGTTTTGGGGAATAAATTTGCCCGAATTTCGCTCTTTCATACTTTGAGTGGGAATGCGATAGGAAGGACGTCTCGTGTGTGTAACTTTGCCTGAACTTGATGCCCTTTTTATCCGCTAGAAGGAACTGGGCATTGGTCGGAATTGATGTTACTCCCACTATTGGTTCGCTGACCTTTGCTCTCTGGAGGTCAGTTTGCGAAGCGCCTATTTCGCTCATAATCTTTCGAATTCTGTTTTGGGTTTAAATACGATTCTTTTCCCCGAATATCGTAGTTTTTATGAGAAAACGAAACGAACCAAATTTATCACAAATACCATCATCATGCTTTGTCAGCTACACAAAGGTTCATACTGCGAAACATTATCTGAGGTCAATTGCTGTAGTAATCACAATGCGCTGCATAAAGTATCGATCGCATGCATTAGCTTAACGAGGCCATGCTGAGAGGCTGGTGACATAGCGCCTCGTACTCTCACTCATAAGGTCACGGGGTTTGTTCAGGACAGCTGGATGGTGCACGCTGTGTGACACTTTACTGCTCTATGGTTGTTTTCTTTCACTAGAAATTAGTGGTTAACGTGTTTTTGTAAACAAAGATAAAAAAAAAAAAAAAAATTGTGGTTTCTTGAAGCATGATCATCCCTCCCTTCCTTGTTTGTGTGTGTGTTTGTGCACGTATGTGCCTGTATAGATGCATTAACTGTATATCTTTATGTATATCAATATCTATATCTATCTTTTCATCTGTCTCTCTGTCATACATGAATTCGTATACATATACATGCATATATAAAGATATATACTCGTACCTACATCCATTCATCCATGCATGTATGAATACTCGTAGATATTCACACACACACACACACACACACACACACACACACACACACACACACATTCATGCATACATACATATATATATATGTCAAGATCGTTGTTGATTCATCTAAAAGAGGCATTGGTTCTCAAGATGTATGGACCCCACTGGAAACGTTTGTTAAAAAATATTCTTATTAATAGGTATATCAATACAGCAAAATCTGTTATAATAAATAGGGTAAATTATAATGATTATCTATGAATGGTTTGATTTTGATTGTTAGCAATTCCAAATGGGGAAATAATAAGTAAGTTGTTCTAACGGTTTTCCGTTAGACAGCATCGTCGTTTCGCCCCGAACACAGAGAGAAGAAAAGGAGAAAATTTGTGGCAAAAACAACACGCTATGACGCATGCCTTGTTATTGGGAAATATTTATTTATCCTTTTTTGGGCCATGGATACAGCATAGTAGACAGTTCTGGTGGTATCGAGGAATAGTTAAGGAGTAAAGAAAAATCCTGAAGGTTATAGGGAGGGAATCAGTTTATTTAACATTAAATGACGAAAAGATAGTAGGAAAATGGAGTGTAAATTTAATTTTGAATTAATATGAATTAGCAGCAGAGAGCATTCCTTGTTTTCTTATAGTTTATGATTAAGATTGTGTTATGCCACCTGCTTATTATTTGTTTATAGAATAAAAAAGTATTGGTCAAAGATGTTTCTGCCTTTGTGTCTTGGCACACACAACAAAATGAATTGTCCATCCCACGAGCTTTAAGGCCGTTAAATTATGTTACCTACAGGGATATATTAAAAAAGTACATTGTTTCCCTTATCTACTTATCATCCAAGGGAAAATACTTGCAATCCCTATTAACTTTTATTTCCTATTCGGCGAAACAATCTAAAATACGGAAAACTCACCCACGTTTAAATATCAAAGTATAAATATCTCGGGTGAACGTAAATGATGCAGACCTGATCACTTCTCTGAAGAAGAGATTCTGGGAGAGATTAAAACCGCTGAAAGTCCTTGTCGGAAAGGGACATGGCATCAATGTTAAGCTCGCTAGATTGTTTTACTTGGCCTTTATAAGGTCAGTTGTAGACTACCATGCACTGCACTTATTGCAGTATAAGGACTCAGATATAAATAGTTTGGAGATAGTACAAAACGAAGCTATGAGGATCATCCTCGGCGCCCCGAGAACAGCAAGGATAGTGAACATGAGATCAGAACTAAACTTACCCTCCATTTTTGATAGAATAATATATATTTGCACTCTGTTTGGGTTCAAAGCCCCGAAGGAACCCTTGTATCTCACATATTTCCAAAAACAGCTGCAGCATAAAATCATGCAAGCAGACGAGGCTAATCAGACTCATGAGCGTTCTCTGGTACACAAAATCTGCATGAACATTACCAATCTTAACGTCCCCATAAGTAAGATACCAAAAGGTCGATCCATTCCCCCATGGAAAAACTCATCGCTGATTGTGCACTTTACATGTCTACCGCAAAAAAAAAAACAGTGTACCTAACTGCGTGTTGAAACAAATTGCTTTGGCGACGTTAAAGGAACACTTAGAATCTATGGGCGATGTGTACGAGTGTTACGCTGACGGATCCGTACAGTCTGGATACAAAGCTGGTTGTGCTTGCGCTATATACAAAAATGGTTTATTGCAACATCGTTCATATGAGAGTACAAAATTGGGCCAGCACCACTCAAACGGAGTTGGCAGGTATACTCCTTCCAACAGAATACTTAATGTCTCGGGGCTCTGGAGTAGTTTTTTGTGATTCCCAAAGCGCTCTTCGGACACTAAATTCCTTCAAAACAGATGGTGATGAGGGAATTGTGAACTGCATTAAGCGTAACGTAACTTATGCAAGAGAGCGCAATTTTAACATTCAATTTGTATGGATACCATCTCATGTTGGTTTACGCAAGCACGGCCATGTAGACAATTTGGCGAAAGAGGCTTGTAGCAAAGATATTGTAAATATAGATCTTGGGATGCCTCTTGCTAGGGTTGCACACATATTAAAAAGTTCTCATAAAGAAGAACTGATAGATCTGACAAGTTCACAAAGGCCTAAAAGCTGTAGTATAAGGCACTACGGTCAGTATAGAGATTGTAAGCCATCCTATGGGTGGCTCCGAAGTAAAACCGGACAATGTGACGTGGTTATTGCCAGAATACGTTTAGGTTATAGAATGTACTGGCAACTGCAAGGTGCAAGGTGCAAATGAATCTAGATGTAGACTGTGTAACGAGGAAAATAAGCGAACGCTTGAGCATTATATCTCGGAGTGTCATGTGATACAGCCTTTCAGACCAACTAACATGAGGTATAAAGAACTATGATTATTTTATAGAATCTGATACATTGGAAGATACTCATGCTATATCCGAATTTTACTATGTAAAACTATCATAATCATAAAACGCACCACAGAACACTTTTATGTAAACACAAAGGCAAAGGTAGATCAAAGGTAATATACGTTTGCATGCTGTATGACATTCCCATTTACCATGTATAGTACTGTAACACAGAATACGTACTCTGTCGAATGTATGTGAATATTATGTAACACTGTAATCACGTTGCCCACACGCCTGAGCTGTTAGCCAGGGTGGTAAATAAACTTAAAGTCAAATGGCGGAAAGGTATTTCATTATCCTTTTTCTTTATTTTTGGTGCGGGCGGGGGCGTGCTACTGATTGCGTGATGCACGTAACGATAGAACGACAATGGACAAATATATTTAGAACTAGAATGATTTAGTTTTAGGGAAATAAACTTTCCTCTCGAGCCTATTATAACTTCAATTTCCCAGTCTGTACATGGACGCAAAACTCTACGGGAGGACTACCCATATTTCATTACAACTGGTTTAAAGAGCTATGTGTTTATTCATTTCATCTGATACATTGGAAGATATACTCATACTGTATGCTACATTTACCATATGCCATTACCGTAACCATAGAGCATCGTTATGCAAGCACAGTGGAGAAAGTATATAAACTCAATATTCTTTTGCATGATGTATGACATATTTTAATTTTACCAAGTGCAGATACAGTGATCGCAGAATACTGTACTATGTCGAATATGTGCAAAACTGTAATCGCTATTGCCACGCCTGAGCAGACAGCCAGGGTGGAGATAAACTTACCTTAATCAAATGGAAAAAAACATATTCACGAAAATAAAACTTTTGCAGTTTTTTTGTTAAAATTCTTAGATATTCAATAATTTACTCACATGGAGATACTATTAAGAAAAATATATATTTCACCGCGATCCCCATTTCCTCCTTTTCCAAAACGATATAAAGCCATAATCATCCTAATCATCATG
>NW_020872573.1:480464-482964 GCF_003789085.1 Penaeus vannamei
GAGAGAAGAGAGGATGAGAAACGAGAGCGACGAAAGAGAGAAGAATGGAGCCGGAAGAACGAGAGAGCGAGAGAGAGTGAGACCGATCGAGAGAGAGAGGGCGAAGGAAGAAGAGCAGAGCGAAAAGAGAAGACTCGAGGAAGAGGAGAGAGAGAGAGGAGAGAGACTGAGAACGATGAAGCGAAAGAGAGAAGAGAAGAGACAGACACAAAGAAACAGAGATGAAGACAGTAAGAAGAGAGAGAAGAGGAGAAGAGGGAGGAGGGGAGATAATAGACAGTGGTAGAGGAGAGGAAGAGAGAGAGAGGAGAGAAAAGTAGAGAAGACAGACACGACAACAGAAAGGTGAGAGAGAGAAGAGAGACAGTCCGATAGAAAGAGAGAGAGAGAGAAGACGAGATGAGACGAAGAAAGAGAGCAGCAGAGAGAGAGAGAGCAGACGAGAAGGAGAGAGAGAGGAGACGAGTTGAGAGACGAGAGGACGAGAAAGAGAAGACGATAGGAAAGATATTATTGGTATATAAATATATTATATATATATATTAAAATATTATATATACCTACTATAGTATATAATAATATATATAAGATCTGAGAGACGAGAGAGAGAGAAGGAGAGATGACTGAGAGAGAGAGACGAGCAGAGAAGGAGAGAATTAGAGGCGGAGATTGAGGGAGAGAGGAGAGAGGACGAGAGGCCGAGAGACGGAAAGAGAACGACGATGGACGACGAGAAGACGGACGAGGACGGAGAGAGCAGAGAGAAGAGGAGAGCAGAGAGAGAGAGAGAGAGAGAAGACAAGATGCGAACGAATGAGACCAGGACGCAGAGAGAGAGAGAAGAAAGAGAGAGACAGATCGAGAGAGCAGATCGAGGAGAGAGGGAGAGACGAGCGATGACAATGAGAGAGAGAATGAGAGATCCGAGATCAAGACGAGAAGCAGAGAGAGAGAGAGCAGGATGGAATGAGAGAGAGAAGACGACGAGAATAGAGAAGACGAGAGACCTGAGTACGAGATTGTGAGAGAGAATGAGAGAAGCATGATCAAAGAGAGCAGAGAGATGAGTGAGAGAGAAGAGAGGAGAGGAGAGAAGACGTGAGAGATGAGAGAAGACGAGATGGAATGAGAAGAGATAGGAGAGGAGGAAGAACACGAGAGAGAGGAAGGGAGACAGAGAGGGCGACGAGAGGAGAGCAGACGGGGGAGACGGGGGAGCAGAGGTAGACGAGAGGGAGAAGTGAGGAGAGATAAAGAGAGAGATGCGAGAGGAGAGATCGAACGACGAGAGGAGAGACGAGAGACGAGAAGAGAGATGCAGGACGAGATGAGAGAGAGAGAGAGAAGAGGGAGAGAGAGATGACAGAGATAGACGAGAGAGGAGAGCGATACGGAGAATGAGAGACTGCGAGAGTGAGGAGAGAGATTGAGAGAGAGAAGAATGAGAGAAGAGAGCATCGAGAAAGATCGGGGAATAAGAGGCATGAGGATGAGAGAGAGAGAGGAGAGACGAGCATGATAGAGAGAGAGAGAGCAGAGATGAGATGAGAGAGAAGAGACCGACAGACGAGAGAGAGAGAGGAGAGAGAGAGAGATAGATAATAGATAGATAGAGAGAGAGAGAGAGAGAGGAGGAGAGGAGAGGTAAAAGAGCAGGACAGAAGCGGAGGAAGAGAGAGAAGGAACCGGACGCACTCTCACACCAATTACTAATACCAACCGCGCGCTCCGCCCTTCAGAAACGCGAGCTGTCGCGTATCAATCCATCCACTTAGCCCACCACACACGGCCACCACACACCATCCATCGGACCCGACCACCAGAAAGTCGACATCCGTCAAGCACAGGCAGTCACAGACGAGAGAGCTGGAGAGGCCATAACGTGATCGCGCGAAGACGACTGAGAACACGCTCCGCAATACCAGCGCCACCTCGCGTAGTAACGGACCTCGACCGTGCTCAACACTGGATCGGCACGCACTAGACCCAGCCTCCGCTTCTCACACGACTTTCGCCTACACCTTGAGAACTGAACTGTCCACGCGACTCAAACCAGCACACGCACTATCCACTTGAGCCACGGCCACAACGCTGCAATGCTCCACACCAATCCATCCTAAATAACGCCCCACGCCGACGTAGACACAGGAGAGGAGAGTGAGAACCAACAGAAAAAACCGAGAAAGAGAGAGTCACTGGAGACTTAAACGAATGGACGATAAGCCAAACCACGGAGGTATACTGAGATCAAGCAGCGCTCAAGCACATCACACGTCGCAGATATAGAGAAGAGACGGCAAAACAACTCCGCATCATCCAGAAGAATCAGAGGAAACGACAGACGCATGCCAAAGACGCCTGTAGACTGCTTCGAGGCGTCGACCCGACGTTGACCCCTACGTCCGCCTTAATGGCACCCAGCGGCTCAGCCGCCCGCTGCAACCGCTGCTGCTGAGCACAACAGGGTCTGAGACAGAGATGCCCACACCCACCCAAGGCC
>NW_020872573.1:487964-489916 GCF_003789085.1 Penaeus vannamei
TCTTTTCATATTCTTTATTCTTAGTTACTCCTTTCACTCTATCACATATTCCTTTACTTTTCTGCCCTTATCGCTTGTCCAACTTTTTATCCACATATCGCACCGTCTCTCCTCTTTTCTTATCAGCTTTTTCTCTTTTCTCTATCCTATCTTACCATTTACTTATTTTACCCTTTTCTCCCCCTTTACCTGTCGTACTTTTCCTCCTCTTCCCTTGTCGTCTATCTCCCTTCTCCTATTTTCCTCCATTGCCTCATCTTCTTTCCCTATAGCCCATCCGGTTTTTACTATTCTTCGTTATCGTCAATTCCTCTTTTCTTATCGTCTATCTCCTCACTCTCCATTTCTATATCACCTTTTCCTCTTTTTTTTTATCCCTAATCCACTCCTTTCTATTCTTCTCTATCGCCAACTCCTCTTTTCTTATCACCATTCTCGGCCTTATCATTTATCCCCTCTCTTTTATATCTACGTATCATCTATTCCTTTTTCCTTATCAGTTATCTCCCCTCTTTCATTTTTGCTGATCGCCCTTTTCTCTTTTATCATCACCTATTCCCTCTCTTTTCTTTGTCTCTCTTGTTTTTTTCCTCTGTCCTTACCACCTATCTCCTCTCTTTCATTTGCCCCTATCGTCTTCTCTTCTTTCCCTATCCCCCCTCTTTTATTTTCTCTTATCGCTTGTTCCTTTTCCCTTTCAGCAAACTACCGTATGCATCTCCATCGCTCCTCGCCAGCACTCGATACCGCCGGAGGCAAGTAGGAAATACAGCCTCGTTTATCTCCCGAGGTAAAGAAGTTGAGCATCCTCGGGGGTCTGCAGCATCACTTTGGGATCAGCATCTTCGCTCGTTGGATGCTGGCTCGTCCTTGGCTGTCGTAAAGGATGCGAGTGATCATTGCAGCTCGGAGGGAGGACGGCTCGACTCCCTTATGGATTTTCTTCCTCTTTCTTGAGTTCTTTCTTCTCTTTATCTGTGTTACTTTGTTTTGCACGTTCTTTGGTTTTCTGTTTTCTGTCTCTTTATTTCCCCCCTCCTCTCTCTCTTGCTCTTTTTCTGTGTTGGATTCTCTGTCTGTATGTCGGCCCCCTCTCTCCTTCCTCTCTTTCTCTCACTATCTGTCTATCTATCTATCCATCTACCTATCTATCTGCCTAACCATCTATCAATCAATCATGTCTATCTGTCTTAATCTTACCGGCTCACTTTCTGCACGTTTAGTCTTTTTCTTTCCTGCTTTTTCACATTTTTTCATAAAAGTTTGTTCTCATGTTTTGCATTCTGCTTACCTTCATGTTTACCAAAGTTTATATCCAGGAGCTATGAATAAATATTGCAGTATGCCTAGTATGAGCAAATCTAAACAAACATATATCAAAAATACGATTGGACATACAAAAATGATTACTAGCAGTAGTAGAATACAAACATATGGAAACATGCATAGAGGATACATACATTATACACGGGTATACACACGAACCTGGGTATACAGACAACATTTCCTAGAAAAATCAATCTGCCAAGAAAACCACATTTATATTGCTCAGGGTATTTGATTAGACCGCGTTTGTAAAGATAAAAGCACCTCATCTCGGCTATTTGGGAACAAAGCACAACTGGCACTATTGGTCTGTGGTTGCAAATTACCGAGGCGACATTCTATTCATATATGAAAATTATGACACAATACACATTAATCATACCTACACAATACACACACACACACACATGCACAAATATGCATATGTGTGTGTATCTGTAAACACATATATGCATAAATATATATATGTATATATACATATATTTATATGCTATATATCTATCTGTCCCTACTACAAACCACACACAACACACACACACACAACACACACGCACACACACCACACAACACACACACAACACACACCACACACACAACACACACACACACACACACACACACACACA
>NW_020872573.1:497516-500016 GCF_003789085.1 Penaeus vannamei
TACCAACCGCGGGCAAACAGTTATTAAATAACAATGTTTATATATGTTATATCTTTGCCTATGTACATGTAGTATATAGTGAGGTGTTAGTGTAGGCAAGTATAAGATTCGATAAGCTCAAAGTTTGTACAGGTATAGGTATCATAGTATCATGTTCATCCCTCATAATGAGGAGCTAAATAAAGTAGTGTGTGAGTGAGCACTATATATAAATACCGAGGGCCTCATAAATAATAAAAAAGTAAATAAAAAGATATATATCATATAGGAATATATATTTATATATATTAGTATTTACTATAGTATAAGTGTAATATTTTATCTATATATCCTAGGTATATTATATATATACATGCATTATAATTAATATAATATGTTATATATATATTATCATATATATAAGTTTATATATAGTATATTATAAATTATATATGTGATATATGGTATATATATATATAATATATATTATTGTTGAATAGTATAATATTGTATATATATATTATTATATATATTTTTATATAGTATTTAAAGTTTTATATTTATAGGTATATAATATATAATATATTATTATATATATACTATATATATACATACACATCATATATATAGCATGTCGATTATCATACATATTTACAATATAATATACATATACATAAGTATATACACTATACGCATAATTATACATATATACATACATAATATGTATATATATCATGTAGTATTATGGTATATATATGTTATATATAGTGGTGTATAATATATATGTGTGGTATATATTAATGTAATATTAAATATATGTTATACTTATATATATAGTTATATATTTAATATATATTGTAATCGTATTTATGATATGAATGTTATTGATGTATTTATCATATATATATATATAGTATATTATATATAATATTAATATATTTATCATTATATATATATATATAAATATATGATTAGCATAATGATTGCTTGATATATTATATTTGATATAGGTGTATATTCAGTATATATATTATGATACAATAGTTACTATAGTATATTATTTATAGTATATGTTATCATAAATATTATATATCACGTACATATTATTAATGTGTATTTATTATAGTATAGAATATATTTATATATAGTAATATTATCATTTATTATATGACAGTTATAAAGCAGTTTGTACGCATATTATATATATAGGTATTATATATAATATATTATATATATAGTGTTAAATATATAAGTTATTATTATATAACTATTATAGCGAATATATAGGTGTTGATATTATAATAATGTATCATATATAATTATAAGGTGTTATAGTACATATGATATTGATAGTATATTGTATATATACATATAGTATTTAATAGCTATATTATGTATAAGCTAATGATACATATCCATCATATATGCATATCATATATAAAATATTATATAAATAATATACCTAATATTATATTATTATATGTTATATATAATATATATTATATAAGTATTATATATATATACTATACGTTTGACTATACTATATAATATATTAGTATATATATAAATATACATAGTAGTAAATGTATATATCAGTATACACACAGATAAAGATAGATAATACAATATATATATCATATTTACATGGGATAGTACTATATACATAATATAATACATAGTATAGGGCATATTATATAGCATAATTCATATAGTATGCTACAATATATGTATATATAACTGGTAATATATAATATGTATAGTATTTAATGTATTATTATATGTATTTAATATGATATAGTTATATGTGTATACATACTTTGTTGTATATAATATACATGTGTGTAATATATATACTGTATATACTAGGTGTATAGTAGTATGTGTATATATAATATGTATATGATATATAGATAGATAGCTAGTAGATATGTATATATATATATGTACTGTATATAATGTATAGTGTATATTATTATGATATGTATAATATATATATGTTACAATAAATATGTATTGTATATAAATATATGTATTGTATGTATCGTATAATATGTATACTGTATATATTATATATGTATATTATGTAAATATATATGTATAGAATGTATGTATACATTAGTATATAACTAATGTATCCGCTATATAAATGTCAATAGTATATTATACTATACTATGTATATAATTATATATTAATAGTGTGATGTATTTATATATATTTGATATATAATATATATAAGTATATATATAAATATATATATATTAATATATATAATATATTTAATTATTATATATATATTATCTAATTGAGATATATATACATATATATGATAATATACTATAATGTTTATATTATATATATAGTATAGGATATATAGCACATAGATTAAGTATATATATATGTTTTATATATATATATATATATGTATATACTATAATATGTTTTTAATATTAAATATATATATACTATTATACTAGTATATATAATTATTAAACAACATATATTATTTATATTATATATACT
>NW_020872573.1:505016-510556 GCF_003789085.1 Penaeus vannamei
CCTCCTCCTCCTCCTCCTCCTCCTCCTCCTCCTTCCTCCTCCTCCTCCTCCTCCTCCTCCTCCCTCCCTCCCTCCCTCCCTCCCTCCCTCCTTCTCTCCTCCTCCTCTTTGGGTAGGCTTATGTTGTAACTCTATGGGAAAACACAGCCAACTTTCACACTACAGGAATGACAGGTCTATTGACTTATGTTAGTGACACCATACCGCATGAACTGGTGAAGAAGTCCGATGACAACAATGTGCAATATCACCTACATATTCGAACAGCCTCTGGGTTTTTCTCCCTGTATAATGTATACGCAAGGTGTAAAAAGTTTCAAACCGATTCACTGCCCAACTTTCAGAATCATGGCACAATATGCATGGGAGATTTTAATGTTAGACATTCTTCATTTGGTGATAGTCAATGTAATGAAAGTGGCGAAGAATTCAGACATTTTGTGAACAACAGATCTATGACCGTATATGATACAGATAAGAAAACTCATGTGGCAGGGGGCAGGCTAGATTATGTAATAGGAAGGGATCTTGTGCATGGTAACGTCAGATGCATGCTTGCGACAGAGTTAATCAGTGACCACTTTGCAATAGAAACGAGATACGCTGTCGACAATAGCCTATCCGCAAAAACAAATATGCTGAAAATCTCTATTCCTTCTTACCTTGAGCACCACTTTAAATCACGCATCTATGATTGGTATAACGAATACACAGTAACGAGTGTTGATCTGTTCTCCGTGGATATGACAAAAGTGGTCACTGATTACTACAGCACCTGGGTCTGTCCAAAGAAAACCTTAAAGAATAATAACTCACAACCCTCGAAACAACCTAAGTGGGTCGGTGACCTCATATTATCAAGGGAACAAAAGTGAGTTCAGGACCTTCTTAATATCTACAAGCAGGACAATACCCGTGACAGCCTCAGACAATTTCTTAGGGCTAACAAAAATCTACGGGAATTAAAAACTCAAATTAGAAATGAACACAATGAACAGTTCCTACAAAGCATTAATAACAACACTTCAATGTGTGAGGTCTGGAAAAAAATTAATCGTCTTTCAGGCAAACCGACTAATTCTCCACAGTTTCATAGTCCTCTTGCACAGGCAGATGTGCTCCTTAGTCAGTGGGCTGGAGCGTCCAAATTGAGCTCACTTCCCACAAATATTCAGAATCACCTTAATCAGTCTAAAGTTGCACGGAAATTTGCTATAGAGATTGGAATTTCTGATTCCAATATTTCTGACTCTGCTGAGATTATTGAGTGGGAATTGAACAATGCACTAAGCAAAGGCAAGGCCTCCGCCCCAGGTGAAGATGGAATTACCTATAGTGTCCTCCGCCTTGTAGCCCAGGTACCTGGTAATCCTCTTTTGCACCTGTACAGGTTGAGCTTGTCACAAGGTACTCTACCTGACTCCTGGACGCACAGTCTAATCTTCCCTATACTGAAACCAAACACTGATAAACACCGCCCAATTTCACTAACCTCATGTTTATGCAAAGTCCTAGAAAGGATAATTCTAAACAGACTCAGGTACAGGTTACAAGGTAAATTATCTCACAGACGGATTCTTACTGGGACGTAGTACACAACATTGCTTTGCAGAGTATTTTTCAGGCTCTAACCCAGGGAAGCACACTGTTTTTCTTGATCTTAAGTCAGCTTTTGACATTGCAAACAGAGAAGTCATTCTAAAACAATTGGCAAGCTTTTGCATACGAGGTAAATTATTGAGCTGGATTAGAACGTATCTTTCTAACATATCTGCGAGTGTCTTGTTCAGGGGAGTGAGGAGTTCCACCTCACAGCCCTTTGAATTTGGGACGCCACAGGGAGGAGTTCTCAGCCCAACGCTGTTCAATGTCCTTATGCACAAATTGGTGATTGATATTCCACTTGGGGATGGGGAATCTATTATATGTTATGCTGATGACATATGTGTCAGAGCATCATTATATGAAATATGAAAGAATGCAAAGAATTCTCACCGAACTCACAACAAGGGCACATGAGTGTGGATTAGTCATCTCTGCTGAAAAAACAATGGCTCTCAACCCGGATATTATATCCCCACCCACGTTTCGCCTAGGAAACCAGGAGCTTGATATGTGTTATTAGTATAAATATCTCGGGGTGAACGTAAATGATGCAGACCTGATCACTTCTCTGAAGAAGAGACTCTTGGAGAGATTGAAACTGCTGAAAGTCCTTGTCGGAAAGGGACATGGCATTAATGTTAAGCTCGCTAGATTGTTTTACTTGGCCTTTATAAGGTCAGTTGTAGACTACCATGCACTGCACTTATTGCAGTATAAGGACTCGGATATAAATAGTTTGGAGATAGTACAAAACGAAGCTATGAGGATTATCCTCGGCGCCCCGAGAAGAGCAAGGATAGTGAACATGAGATCAGAACTAAACTTACCATCCATTTTTGATAGCATAATATATATTTGCACTCTGTTTGGGGTCAAAGCCCTGAGGGAACCCTTGTATCACATATTTCCAAAAACAGCTGCAACATAAAATCACGCAAGCACACGAGGCTAATCAGACACACGAGCATTCTCTGGTACACAAAATCTGCATGAGACATTACCAAGCTTAACGTCCCCATAAGTAAGATACCAAAAGGTCAATCCATTCCCCCATGGAAAAACTCATCATTGATTGTGCACTTTACATGTTTACCGCAATAAAACCAGTGTACCTAACTGCGAGAGATTGAAACCGCTGAAAGTCCTTGTCGGAAGGGACATGGCAGCAATGATAAGCTCGCTAGATTGTTTTACTTGGCCTTTATAAGGTCAGTTGTAGACTACCATGCACTGCACTTATTGCAGTTTAAGGACTCGGATATAAATAGTTTGGAGATAGTACAAAACGAAGGTATGAGGATTATCCTCGGCGCCCCGAGAAGAGCAAGGATAGTGAACATGAGATCAGAACTAAACTTACCATCCATTTTTGATAGCATATTATATATTTGCACTCTGTTTGGGGTCAAAGCCCTGAGGGAGCCCTTGTGTCTCACATATTTCCAAAAACAGCTGCAACATAAAATCACGCAAGCAGACGAGGCTAATCAGACACGAGCATTCTCTGGTACACAAAATCTGCATGAACATTACCAAGCTTAACGTCCCCATAAGTAAGATACCAAAAGGTCAATCCATTCCCTCATGGAAAAACTCATCACTGATTGTGCACTTTACATGTTTACCGCAAAAAAACAGTGTACCTAACTGCGTGCTGAAACAAATTGCTTTGGCGACGATAAAGGAACACGTAGAATCTATGGGTGATGTGTACGAGTGTTACGCTGACGGATCCGTACAGTCTGGATACAAAGCTGGTTGTGCTTGTGCTGTATACAAAAATGGTTTATTGCAACATCAAGTTCATATGAGAGTACAAAACTGGGCCAGCACCACTCACATGGAGTTGGCAGGTATACTCCTTGCACCAGAATACTTAATGTCTCGGGGCTCTGGAGTAGTTTTTTGTGATTCCCAAAGCGCTCTTCGGACACTAAATTCCTTCAAAACAGATGGTGATGAGGGAATTGTGAACTGCATTAAGCGTAACGTAACTTATGCAAGAGAGCGCAATTTTAACATTCAATTTGTATGGATACCATCTCATGTTGGTATACGCAAGCACGACCATGTAGACAATTTGGCGAAAGAGGCTTGTAACAAAGATATTGTTAATATTGATCTTGGGATGCCTCTTGCTAGGGTTGCACACATATTTAAAAGTTCTCATTAAGAAGAGCTGATAGATCTGACGAGTTCACAAAGGCCTGAAAGCTGTAGTATAAGGCACTATGATCAGTATAGAGATTGTAAGCCATCCTATGGGTGGCACCGAAGTAAAACCAGACAATGTGACGTGGTTATTGCCAGAATACGTTCAGGTTATAGAATGTACTGGCAACTGCAAGGTGCAAGAAGTGCAGATGAATCTAGATGTAGACTGTGTAACGAGGAAAATAAGCGAACGCTTGAGCACTATATCTCAGAGTGTCATGTGATACAGCCTTTTAGACCTACTAACATGAGGTATAAAGAACTATGTGAATATTTTATAGAATCTGATACATTGGAAGATATACTCATGCTATATCCTAATTTTACTATGTAAAACTATCATAATCATAAAACGCACCACAGAACACTTTTATGTAAACACAAAGGCGAAGGTAGATCAAAGGTAATATACGTTTGCATGCTGTATGACATATTCCCATTTTACCATGTACAGTTACTGTAATCACAGAATACTGTACTCTGTTGAATGTATGTGAATATATGTAACACTGTAATCACGATTGCCCATGCCTGAGCAGTTAGCCAGGGTGGTAGATAAACTTACTTAACTTAACTAACTTACTTAAACGAATGATATACCAGTACAAGGTGGTGTAAAAATATGTATATAAGGTATATAAGGATTTATAGATCATTTTTGTGTATCCCTTGACCTTTCATTTATTTATAATGTTACATCTGTTTGTTTGTTGATCGATGATTATCATTATTATTATTATTATTTTTTTTTTGTGTATTTGTTCGTGTTTTCTTATATTTCGAAAAGTTATAAACTCTTTTTAATGAGATTTTAACCAGAAGTGTGTTTTAACCTATCTTAGATGCCGATTGCACTTTGGTGGTGATGCGGACCAAAGTTCGGATCCAGGAGTTTTTTTTTTTTTTTTTTTTTTTTTTTTTTTTTTTTTTTTTTTTAACAAAAATTTATGGACAGATTTTAAATAAAAAAATTACCTGAGGTGTGTTGTAGTCTAACTAATCCATAAAATTTTGGTGGTAATCCGGATCATTTGGCAATCCTACCCCCCATTTGAGAGGGAGGGGAGGTTTGCATTTTCAAAATGTTTTGTTCATAGATCAAGCTATGTATGATGAAAACATAAATAAAATAAAATACTCCAAATGAACGGCATAACATGTTTATTAATTTTTATGAAAAATTTCTTCATTATCGTTTTTTGGAAAAATGAAGGTTGGTCACATCTTATGTGAAATTTAATAAGCTTTCAGAAAATAATCTCATTTTTTATTAGTATCTTTAATCATTATGCCACAATTGCCGATTTTCTGAGTTGATATGAAAAAAATTAATATTTCGGTCGACATTGAAAAGGGTATCTACCACCTTAAAAACAGCGGTTGGGCCTTGGAATTTTCAGGGGAGAATTGAAGGGCCTGGAACTCAATTTTGGCAAGATGGGCGAAAATCGCTGAAAAAAGATCAGACGGTCCCCTTAAGTAGCATTTAAAAGGTTTGGAGTTATGCATCTATCCATACTCCTTTCTCCATGATCTTCATTTTGATATCACAAACATCTTCATATCTTGTGTGGTTGCAAAGATATGGTCATTTGAAAGTCGGAAAACATGGGAACTGACAACCAAAGTTTTGAGAAAATCAGGGTTTAAGTTTAAGGACAACAGGCTTACAATTTCCTCAGCAACCATTCATTTATCAATGATTTTGAGACGTATCAATG
>NW_020872573.1:513156-520656 GCF_003789085.1 Penaeus vannamei
CCAGTGGCTACGGCGTCTGCTGCGTGTGTAAGTGGGAGAATCTCTTTCTTTTCTTACATTTAAGAAAATCGGCGAAAGGAAGCGTGGTTTTATGTCTTTATTTAACGTCGTCTTGAGTGTAAATATGTATATATTTTGTTCATTAGTTGTATTCTATTTAGACCATATGAATGTGAGATATTATCATCATAATTTTCAATCTACGTTATCGAAAAAGAAGATTGAATGTTTTAGACAGAATCGAGCTTGTGTGTGTGTATGTGTGTGTGTGTGTGTGTGTGTGTGTGTGTGTGTGTGTGTGTGTGTGTGTGCGTGTGTGTGTGTGTGTGTGTGTGTGTGTGTGTGTGTGTGTGTGCACCCCATCGAACCCTGAAATTTACCATGGTTAGGAAATCTATCAGAAGTCCAGCACAAAATAGCAGAGTCCACGCAGAGATCTGAAACATCATAATTATAAATGCAATTAAACAAACTTTTACACCTTTTCCTTCCTGAGCAATTCGAAAATCAGACTACAAACCAAAACTATAAACCACAGGAAAGGCATCGGGAAGATCCATTTCCATACTTTTCTGATTCAAATTTTCCCGCCAGTTGAGAAGCGCTGCGGCTCAACCGTCACTCAGAACGTGACGTTTCTCGTGAACGACGAGTACCCGGATGCTCTCAAGGGAATCGGGAACTGCCAGTATAACATCGAGAAAGTGAGTGTTTGGCGTATCAATTGTTAAAAAAATTATCTTTTATTTTATTTATTTATTTATCTATTTATTCATTTATTCATCTTTCTATCTATTATTATCATTTTTGGGGGGTGTTGCCGTCTGTGGTGTTTTTTTTTTTTTTTTTTATTCACTTCCGCTCAGTCATGTTCCACAAAAGTGTGTTTGGCGTATCAATTGTTAAAAAAAACTCTTTTATTTTCTTTATTTATTTATCTATTTATTCATCTTTCTATCTATTATTATCATTTTGAGGGGTGTTGCCGTCTGTTTTTTTTTTTTTTCATTCACTTCCGCTCAGACAGGTTCCACAAAAGTAAGTGTTTGCGTATCAGTTGTAGAAAAAAAAACTATTTTTATTTTATTTATTTATTTATCTATTTATTCATTTATTCATCTTTCTATCTATTATTATCATTTTTGGGGGTGTTGCCGTCTGTGGTGTTTTGTTTTTTTTCATTCACTTCCGCTCAGTCATGTTCCACAAAAGTGAGTGTTTGGCGTATCAATTGTAGAAAAAAACTTTTATTTTATTTATTCATTTATCTATTTATTCATTTATTCATCTTTCTATCTATTATTATCATTTTGGGGGGTGTTGCCGTCTGTGGTGTTTTTTTTTTTTTTTCATTTCACTTCCGCTCAGTCATGTTCCACAAAAGTGAGTGTTTGGCGTATCAATTGTTAAAAAAAACTTATTTTATTCATTTATTTATCTATTTATTCATTTATTCATCTTTCTATCTATTATTATCATTTTTGGGGGTGTTGCCGTCTGTGTGGTGTTTTGTTTTTTTTCATTCACTTCCGCTCAGTCATGTTCCACAAAAGTATGCACCATACTTTCATGTAAATAGCTTTCACTTCCATTTTCTCCCATGAACCGAACTTTCACTTTGTCCTTTAGCAACAAATTCCACGCCCACCCTCTCCCATAAAGACAAGTTCCACGCCCATTATTTCCCATGAAAACAATCTCTCCCTCGAAAACACCAGTTCCTCGAAAACACCACTTTTCTCTCCCTTTTCTCTCCTCTTTTCTCTCCCTCGAAAACACCACTTTTCTCTCCTCGAAAAACACCCTCCTTTTCTCTCCCTCGAAAACACCCTTTCTCTCCCTCGAAAACACCAATTTTCTCTCCCTCGAAACACCCTTTTCTCTCCCTCGAAAACACCGCTTTTCTCTCCCTCGAAAACACCAATTTTCTCTCCTCGAAAACACCACTTTTCTCTCCTCGAAAACACCGCTTTTCTCCCCTCGAAAACACCAATTTTCTCTCCCTCGAAAATACCACTTTTCTCTCCCTCGAAAATACCACTTTTCTCTCCCTCGAAAACACCGCTTTCTCTCCCTCGAAAACAATACTTTTCTCTCCCTCGAAAACACCCCTTTTCTCTCCCTCGAAAACACCACTTTTCTCTCCCTCGAAAACGTCACTTTCTCTCCCTCAAAACACCACTTTTCTCTCCCTCGCAAACACCACTTTTCTCTCCGTCGAAAACACCACTTTTCTCTCCCTCTCGCTCTAACCATTCGACCCACATCGACGCCCTCTACCATTCTCTCCCCTCCTCCCCCCCCTCCCCCCCCAGGCGAACTCCGACGTGTGCAACTCCGCCTCGACTTCCTGTCCATGAGCCTCGCCAACCCCAACGACGGCCTGACCGGGGGCGTGGCCACCCTCTGCGACACGGACACGTTCTCCTTCGTCGGCCCTGCAGGAGGGAACCCCACCGTCATCTGCGGGGACAACACCGGCCAGCACAGTGAGTGGGTTCGAGCTTGTCACACGCACACCACACACACACACACACACGCACACGCACACGCACACACACACACACACACACACACACACACCACACACACACACACACGCACACACACGCACACACACACACACACACACACACACACACACACACACACACACACACACACACACACACACACACACACACACACACACACACACAACAACAACAACAACAACAACAATATCAAGAGAAACACTTAACCTCAGACCTTAAACTACAGGGAATTTTCAAAATTGTATATCCTTTATTATTAATGTTGAGTTTTTGCATGATTTTACGGGCGTGACTTTCTAGCGATCAACAATTTCTGGAAGATTGTATCACGATAGATCTTTCTCTCTTCTGTCTTTGCGTTCTGTTCGTTAACTTTCATTATATAAATCTGCGACTCTTTTCGTAAGGACAGTTTGGTGGAATCTGGTGAATTAAAGAGAAAAATGGGAGTAAGTTCGAAAAAAAATCACGAGAATTCAGTTTAAAAAGCGGGCATACGCGCAATCCCTTCCCCTTAAAACGTAAAGTTCAAGAAATTATTAACAACTCTTTCGTTCCTAAATGTTAGTCCTCTAGAGCGCTCCTTATGACATCCGCAGAAATTTGATTAATCCAACTAGGAATAGCATTTTGTTGCCGCACTAATTAAGTTAACTAAATTAATTTAACTAATTAAATTAATTAAATTAACTAATTAACTAAATCCCATTCATACCTTTTCCAACTAGAAATAGCATTTTGTTGTCGCCTTGTCCTCTGGAAGACCCGTCGTCATGAAACATTCCGCTTATTTTTCCTTTGCAACATTCCTGTCTAAAATTACTTTGCAAAATCCCCTCTCTCCCTCTGCAACATCCCTGTCTAGAATACTTTGCAAAATCCCTCTGAAAGAGCCTTTGCTGGAACATCCCTGTCCAAAATTACTTTAATCTGAAAGATGCAACATCCCTGGGCAAAAATCCCTCTGAAAGATCCCTTTGCAACATCCCCTGTCCAAAATTACTTTGCTGAAAGATCCCTCTGGTCAAAATACGGGGCAAAAATCCTCTGAAAGAAGCAACATCCCTGTCCCTTTGCAAAATCCCTGAAGATCCTTTGCAACATCCCTGTCCAAAATTACTTTGCAAAATCCCTCTGTTGCAACATCCCTGTCGCAAAATTACTTTGCAAAATCCCTCTGAAAGATCCCTTTGCAACATCCTGTCCAAAATTACTTTGCAAAATCCCTCTTCCCTAACATCCCTGTCTAGAATTACTTTGCAAAATCCCTCTGAAAGATCCCTTTGCAACATCCCTGTCTAGAATTACTTTGCAAAATCCCTCTGAAAGATCCCTTGCAACATCCCGTCTAAAATTACTTTGCAAAATCCCTCTGAAAGATCCCTTTGCAACATCCCTGTCCAAAATTACTTTGCAAAATCCCTCTGAAAGATCCCTTTGCAACATCCCTGTCTAGAATTACTTTGCAAATCCCTCTGAAAGATCCCTTTTGCAATCCTAGAAAATTGCAAAATCCCTCTAATCCCTTTGCAACATTCCTGTAAAGACTTGCAACATCCCTGAATTACTTTGCAAAATCCCTCGATCCCTTTTGAATATACTTTGAAAGCTGGACCGTGTCTTTGTAAGCATCCCTGAAAATTCTTTGTCCCTATGCAACATCCCTGTCTAGAATTACTTTGCAAAATCCCTCTGAAAGATCCCTTTGCAACATCCCTGTCTAGAATTACTTTGCAAAATCCCTCTGAAAGATCCCTTTGCAACATCCCTGTCTAGAATTACTTTGCAAAATCCCTCTGAAAGATCCTTTGCAACATCCCTGTCTAGAATTACTTTGCAAAATCCCTCTGAAAGATCCCTCTGCAACATCCCTGTCCAAAATTACTTTGCAAAATCCCTCTGAAAGATCCCTTTGCAACATCCCCCCTTACTTTGCAAAATCCCTCTGAAAGATCCCTTTGCAACATCCTGTCTAGAATTACTTTGCAAAATCCCTCTGAAAGATCCCTTGCAACATCCCTGTCTAGAATTACTTTGCAAAATCCCTCTGAAAAGATCCCTTTGCAACATCCCTGTCTAATTACTTTGCAAAATCCTCTGAAAGATCCCTTTGCAACATCCCTGTCTAGAATTACTTTGCAAAATCCCTCTGAAAGATCCCTTGCAACATCCCTGTCTAGAATTACTTTGCAAAATCCCTCTGAAAGATCCCTCTGCAACATCCCTGTCTAGAATTACTTTGCAAAATCCCTCTGAAAGATCCCTTTGCAACATCCCTGTCTAGAATTACTTTGCAAAAATCCCTCTGAAAGATCCCTTTGCAACATCCCTGTCTAGAATTACTTTGCAAAATCCCTCTGAAAGATCCCTTTGCAACATCCCTGTCAAATTACTTTGCAAAATCCCTCTGAAAGATCCCTTTGCAACATCCCTGTCTAGAATTACTTTGCAAAATCCCTCTGAAAGATCCTTTGCAACATCCCTGTCTAGAATTACTTTGCAAAATCCCTCTGAAAGATTCCTCTGCAACAACATCCCTGTCTAAAATTACTTTGCAAAATCCCTCTGAAAGATCCCTGCAACATCCCTGTTAAAATTACTTTGCAAAATCCCTCTGAAAGATCCCTTTGCAACATCCCTGTCTAGAATTACTTTGCAAAATCCCTCTGAAAATCCCTTTGCAACATCCCTGTCTAGAATTACTTTGCAAAATCCCTCTGAAAGATCCTTTGCAACATCCCTGTCCAAATTACTTTTGCAAAATCCTCTGAATCCATGTTTGGTCCCTAGACATACATTTCTATCCCTTTTGCAACATCCCTGTTACTTTGCAAAATCCCTCTGAAAGATCCTTTGCAAATACTTTGATCTAATCCAACACTTTGAAAGATCCTTTGCAACATCCCTGTCCAAAATTACTTTGCAAAATCCCTCTGAAAGATCCCTTTGCAACATCCCTGTCTAGAATTACTTTGCAAAATCCCTCTGAAAGATCCCTTGCAACATCCCTGTCTAGAATTACTTGCAAAATCCCTCTGAAAGATCCCTCTGCAACATCCCTGTCCAAATACTTTGCAAAATCCCTCTGAAAGATCCCTTTCAACATCCCTGTCTAGAATTACTTTGCAAAATCCCTCTGAAAGATCCCTTTGCAACATCCCTGTCTAGAATTACTTTGCAAAATCCCTCTGAAGATCCCTTTGCATCCCTGTCTAGAATTACTTTGCAAAATCCCTCTGAAAGATCCCTTTGCAACATCCCTGTCCAAAATTACTTTGCAAAATCCCTCTGAAAGATCCCTCTGCAACATCCCTGTCTAGAATTACTTTGCAAAATCCCTCTGAAAGATCCCTTTGCAACATCCCTGTCTAGAATTACTTTGCAAAATCCCTCTGAAAGATCCCTTTGCAACATCCCTGTCTAAAATTACTTTTGCAAAATCCCTCTGAAAGATCCCTTGCAACATCCCTGTCTAGAATTACTTTGCAAAATCCCTCTGAAAGATCCCTTTGCAACATCCCTGTCAATTACTTTGCAAAATCCCTCTGAAAGATCCCTTTGCATCCCTGTCTACTTGCAAAATCCCTCTGAAAGATCCCTCTGCAACATCCCTGTCTAGAATTACTTTGCAAAATCCCTCTGAAAGATCCCTCTGCAACATCCCTGTCTAGAATTACTTTGAATTGCAAACATCCTGTCCTTTGCAAAATCCCTCTGAAAGATCCCTTTGCAACATCCCTGTCTAAAATTACTTTGCAAAATCCCTCTGAAAGATCCCTTTGCAACATCCCTGTCCAAAATTACTTTGCAAAATCCCTCTGAAAGATCCCTTTGCAACATCCCTGTCTAAAATTACTTTGCAAAATCCCTCTGAAAGATCCCTCTGCAACATCCCTGTCCAAAATTACTTTGCAAAATCCCTCTGAAAGATCCTTTGCAACATCCCTGTCTAAAATTACTTTGCAAAATCCCTCTGAAAGATCCCTCTGCAACATCCCTGTCTAGAATTACTTTGCAAAATCCCTCTGAAAGATCCCTTTGCAACATCCCTGTCTAGAATTACTTTGCAAAATCCCTCTGAAAGATCCCTTTGCAACATCCCTGTCCAAAATTACTTTGCAAAATCCCTCTGAAAGATCCCTTGCAACATCCCTGTCCAAAATTACTTTGCAAAATCCCTCTGAAAGATCCCTTTGCAACATCCCTGTCAAAATTACTTTGCAAAATCCCTCTGAAATCCCTTTGCAACATCCCTGAATTACTTGCAAATCCCTCTGAAAATCCCTGCAACATCCCTGTCCAAAATCTGCAAAATCCCTCTGAAAGATCCCTCTGCAACATCCCTGTCCAAAATTACTTTGCAAAATCCCTCTGAAAGATCCCTCTGCAACATCCCTGTCTAGAATTACTTTGCAAAATCCCTCTGAAAGATCCCTTTGCAAATCCCTGATTACTTTGCAAAATCCCTCTGAAAGATCCCTCTGCAACATCCCTGTCCAAAATTACTTTGCAAAATCCCTCTGAAAGATCCCTTTGCAACATCCCTGTCCAAAATTACTTTGCAAAATCCCTCTGAAAGATCCCTTTGCAACATCCCTGTCTAGAATTACTTTGCAAAATCCCTCTGAAAGATCCCTCTGCAACATCCCTGTCCAAAATTACTTTGCAAAATCCCTCTGAAAGATCCCTTTGCAACATCCCTGTCCAAAATTACTTTGCAAAATCCCTCTGAAAGATCCCTTTGCAACATCCCTGTCCTGCAAAATCCCTCTGAAAATCCCTCCTGGCAAAATCCCCCTTGCAACATCCCTGTCTAGAATTTTGCAAAATCCCTCTGAAAGATCCCTTTGCAACATCCCTGTCCAAAATTACTTTGCAAATCCCTCTGAAAGATCCCTTTGCAACATCCCTGTCTAAAATCTGCAAAATCCCTCTGAAAGATCCCTTTGCAACATCCCTGTCCAAA
>NW_020872573.1:528156-530656 GCF_003789085.1 Penaeus vannamei
ATATATATATAAATTATATATATATATATAAATATATATATATATATATATATATATATATATATATATATATATATATGTATATATATACATATATATATGTATATACATGCATGCATATATATATATATATATATATATATATATATATATATATATATATATATATATATATATATATATATATATATATATATATATGCATGTATATACATATATATATTTGTATATGTATATGCATGCATGCATATATATATATATATATATATATATATATATATATATATATATATATATATATATATATATATATATATGCATATTTAGCAAAGCTCAAATTTGAATTTGGCGCGCAAAAGCGTGAGTTCCCGTCCGTCTAATTTTGTGTTATATTTGTGGCTCATACGAAATGAAAATGTATTCTTTTGTGTAATAGCTATGTATTTGAGGTTTATTATGATGACCCTATAACTATGGGATGTGTGATTATAAATATTTTGTTCATTATTTTGATAAAGTGGATGTAACTGGTTTGTAGTATTCGGTGGAGTGTCCTTTTTGGCGGGTCGTAGCTCGGCTTCGGAGGAGATCAGACGCTGGTTTGGTTTGATCTTGGAAATAGCTTGTTTTATGGCCAGAGTGGTTAAATTTGTCTAGATTCTGTTTCCAGTGCTGCTCCCGTATTGTTGATATGTTTGGGATGTACTTGAATGGTGGAATATTTTGAAGTTTAACGAGAAAATGAGATTTTTGGTATGCCAGTCACCCGAATGGTTTTATCACTTAAGGTATTGCCTACTTTTGATTTATATATTTTGTGTAACCGTGTTTCCATGACTGATTATTTTGTACTATTGATGACCCTTCCCTCCTGCCCCATTGACCCTACTTGCCTACCCTATCACCATGACCCTTGCCTGCTGCACTCTGGAGGATGACCTTTTCTTTATCTTCGTTTTTTCTCCCTTTTCTTTCCCTTCTCCTGGTTTCCATTCCTCCTTATTCTCTTCTGTTGTTCTTCCTTATTCTTTTCTCTATTCCTTCTCTTCCCTCCTCCTCTTTCTGTTCTCCATTCCCATTCTTCCTGCCCTCGCCTCACTCGCTCTGTATCAGGCAACCTTTTGTAGGCCACTGAATTTTGCAAATAAATTACAGGATTCACACTTCAAAGGCTGTATTTCGCTAGATTTCGCCTGTTTTTCGATTTATGGGATTTTTCTACTTTTAGCCTTTTTCTCATTATAGATGGGCTTTATAATGATAATTATCATCATTGTCATTATCATCATCATTTTTATTACTGTCATTATCACATAGATAGATATATATAGATATAGATTAGATATAGATATATAGATATGTAGATATAGATATATATATATATATACTTCATTCCAAGATATTGGTAAAACGGGTTTGAAAGTCGCCCATGGTTTTAAATCCATTGTCAAGTTGTTATGATGATGCCACTGAGGAGCCCCAAAAGTAAATATATATAATATTCTTGTGTGGCATTTGTGGCATAACATAAGTGGGGGTCTGACCAGGATCATTTTTAAAATCCAATATAATTTTGACTACATAAAACATAATGTAATCTCTCTCTCTCTCTCTCTCTCTCTCTCTCTCTCTCTCTCTCTCTCTCTCTCTCTCTCTCTCTCTTCTCTCTCTCTCTCTCTCTCTCTCTCATTACATCCATCTATCTTCTCTACTTCGTTCCTCCATTTTTCTTACAATCCTCTTGTAGCCACGTTCAGCCACGATAATTAAGCAAATTGACATATATTTGTTGCCGAGCCAAATGTTGCCAGTTTGCAAGACGCGTAAAGATCATTAACCAAGTACTGTGAAGTTAAAGGAGGCAAATCAGATATGCAGTAATTAAAGACAATTGATAGCCAACTATTGGATGAGACTGCAGCAATGCTATGTTCAGCAGATGAATTTGTGAATAGAGGCGACTTATGGATGATGGAACTGAAGGTGGAAAGGTTGAAGTTACAGGAACTAAAGTTTCAGTTGGAACTGTTAGACAAAAAAGGCAAAAAAAAAAAAAAAAATCTGATGGATAGACAGCAGTTGGTGTTAAGACATCTGTGGTTCCAGAGCCAGCAGTTAGAGGGCCACAGAAGTTGTTTGAACCGTTCCAGTGTCTTTGTCTGAGGATGATCCCGCTATTCCAGTAAATATTCTTCGAGATACAGCTGCTTCAGTAAGTATGATGTTTGAAAGTTCTGTTTCTAATTTGGAAGATGCTTATACTGGTGAGCGTGTTGTGCAGGGTGTGGGTGAAACTGTGACTGTTCCTCTCTGTAAGTTGTACCTTAGAACCGATTTGTTGTCACAGCCGGTAACGGTGGGGGTCGGGGAGTCCTTGCCTGTGTAGGGGGTAAGTTTCCTTTTGGGGAATGACATTGCTGGTCAAGCTTGTAGTTCCAAACCCTATAGTTTCTACACCACCACTAAAAAGAATCCTGCTGGGGTATTAGTGAGGAAATAT
>NW_020872573.1:535656-543156 GCF_003789085.1 Penaeus vannamei
TAGATAGAACAGATAAATAAAAAGATAAACAAAGATAGATGGATAAAACATATAGATAGATGGATAGAACAGATATATAACAAATATAACCATCAGTTCAGTTATCATTATTACTAAGAAAGTGCATCATCAGCATTTACTTTATCACTGCACTTGCAATCAAAATAACTTAAAGACAATATCAGTAAAATCCAAAAATGATGAAAAATATATAAATGAAGATATATACTCAGCAGCCACGAATGCTTCCTTTTTTATTTTCCTATTCATTACTCAACTTTCTCTCTCTCATCTCTCTCTCTCTCTTCTCTTCTCTCTCTCTCTCTCTATCTCTCTCTCTCTCTCTCTCTCTCTCTCTTCTCTACTCTTGCCACAACCCATTCTTCATCTGTATCCGTTCACCACTTTGCCCCTTTACTCCCCAATTCTGTTCCTCACTCATCATTTCTCACTAATTCTCCTCATTTACTCACCAATTCTCCTCATTTATTCACTAATTCTCCTCATTTACTCCCTAATTCTCCTCATTTACTCACTAATTCTCCTCATTTACTCACAAATTCTTCTCATTTACTCACTAATTCTCCTCATTTACTCACTAATTCTCCCTCATTTACTCACTAATTCTCCTCATTTACTCACTAATTCTCCTCATTTATTCATTGATTCTCCTCATTTACTCACTAATTCTCCTCATTTACTCACTAATTCTCCTCATTTACTCACTAATTCTCTCCTCATTTACTCACTGATTCTCCTCATTTACTCACTAATTCTCCTTATTTACTCACTGATTCTCCTCATTTAACTCACTAATTATCCTCATTTACTCACTAATTCTCCTCATTTACTCCCTAATTCTCCTCATTTACTCACTAATTATCCTCATTTACTCCCTAATTCTCATTTACTCAAAACATTACTTCCCTAATCTTCCTCATTTACTCCCAATTCTCCTCATTTTACTCACTAATTATCCTCATTTACTCGCTAATTCTCTTCATTTATCCCTAATTCTCCATTTATCACTAATTCTCCTCATTTACTCACTAATTTCCTCATTTACTCGCTAATTCTCCTCATTTACTCACTAATTCTCTCTCATTTACTCACTAATATCTCCTCATTTACTCACTAATTCTCATTTACTCACTAATTCTCCTTATTTACTCACTTTCTCCTCATTTACTCACTAATTCTCCTAATTTACTCACTAATTTCTCCTCATTTACTCACTAATTCTCCTCATTTACTCACTAATTCTCCTCATTTACTCACTAATTCTCTTCACTATTCTCACTAATTCTCCTCATTTACTCACTAATTCTCCTCATTTACTCACTGATTCTCCTCATTTACTCACTAATTCTCCTCATTTACTCACTAATTCTCTCTCATAACTAACTAATTCTCCTCATTTACGGCTAATTCTCCTCATTTATCCCTAATACTGCATTCTCTATTACACTGATTCTCCGCATTCACTAATTTCTACCTCATTGTACTCACGTCCTTACTAACTCTCGCTCATTTACCACTTTACTCTAACTACAATCTCTCCTCATTTACTGCACTAATTCTCACTCATTTACTCACTAATTCTCCTAATTCTACTCCACTAATTCTCCTCATTTTACTCAATGTTCTCATCCTCATTTATCCTCACTAATTTTCTCATTACTAATGCTTCCCAGTTGACGATATTGTTCTCAGTAATGGGACACATTACTCCAATTCTCCTTCATTTACTACAACTATCTCAGTGCTGCCAATAGCAAAGTAATTATCACCTGACATTTATATTACGCGCTTTAATTCCTACCACTTCAAAGTACTCACTAATTCTCTCTCTGAAATTTACTCACTGATACTCTGCCTCATTTCACTCCTCACTAATATCTCCTCATTTACTCACTTAATTTCTCCTCATTTACTTACTAATTCTCCTCATTTACTCACTAATTCTCCTAATTTACTCACTGATTCTCCTCATTTACTCACTAATTCTCCTCATGTACTCACTAATTTCTCTACTTATACTTATCTCCTCACTGAATTCTCCTCATTCTACTACACTATTCTCCTTATTTACTCACTGATTCTCTCATTTTACTGCACTATTCTCCTTATTTACTCACTGATTCTCCTCATTTACTCACTAATTCTCCTCATTTACTCACTTATTCTCCTCATTTACTCCCAGTCTAATTCTCCATATTTCCTCTAATCACTCATATCTCATTTATTCCCTCTCATTTACTCCTTAATTCTCCTCATTTACTCCCTAATTCTCTTCATTTACTCACTAATTCTCCTCATTTACTCACTAATTATCCTCATTTATTCCCTAATTCTAATTTACTCACAAATTCTCCTCATTTACTCCCTAATTCTCCTCATTTACTCCCTAAATTCTCCTCATTTACTCAACTAATTATCCTCATTTAACTCGCTATTCTCCTCAGTTACTCCTAATTCTCCTCATTTACTCCCTAATTCTCCTCATTACACGAATTCTCCTCATTTAACTCCTAATTCTCTCATTTACTCACAATTTCTCCTCATTTACTCACTATTCTCCTCATTTACTCGCTAATTCTCCTCATTTTACTCACTAATTCTCCTCATTTACTCACTTTCTCTCTAATTTACTTACTATTCTCCTCATTTACTCATCTAATTCTCCTCATTTACTCACTAATTCTCACTCATTTACTCACTAATCTCTGCACTTACTCCCTAATTCTCTACTTTACACTAATTCTCCTCATTTACTCACTTTATTCTCTCTAATTCTCCTCATTTCTCCCTAATTCTCCTCATTTACTCACTAATTCTCCTCATTTACTCACTAATTCTCCTCATTTACTCACTAATTCTCCTCATTTTCTCCCTAATTCTCCTCATTTACCTTAATTCTCCTCCATATTACTTCTAATTCTCCTCATTTACTCGCTAATTTCATCCTCATTTACTCACTAATTCTCCTCATTTACTCCCAATTCCCTAATTTACTTCACTAATTATCCTCATTTACTCACTAATTTATCCTCATTTACCCTCGCTCCTCATTTACTCCCTAATCTCCTCCTCTAATTCTCTCACTAATTGCACTCACTAATTATCCTCATTTACTCGCTAATTCTCCTCATTTACTCACTAATTCTCCTCATTTACTCCCTAATTCTCCTCATTTACTCGCTAATTCTCCTCATTTACTCACTTCTCGACTCTAACACTCCTAATTCTCCTGCATTTACTCACTAATTCTCCTTCATTTCTCACTAATTACTCGCTAATTCTCCTCATTACTGCACTAATTCTCCTCATTTACCTCCCTAATTCTCCTGCATTTACTCCCAATTCTCCTCATTTACTCTAATTATCCTCATTTATCCTATTCTCCTCGATTACTCACTAATTTCCTATTTACTCCTAATTCTCCTCTCACTAATTACTCCTCATTTACTCCTACATTCTCCTCATTTAATTATCTCCTGCATTTACTCAGCTAATTCTCCTCAATTTACTCAAATTCTCCTCATTTACTCCACTAATTCTCACTCATTTACTCACTAATTCTCCTCATTTACTCACTAATTCTCCTCATTTTACTCACTAATTCTCCTCATTTACTCACTAATTCTCCTTAATTTACTCACTGATTCTCCTCAGTTTACTCCCTAAATTCTCCTAATTTACTCACATTTTCCCTCATTTACTCACTAATTCTCCTCATTTTACTCACTAATTCTCCTCATTTACTCACTAATTCTCCTCATTTTACTCACTGATTCTCCTCATTTACTAATTCTCTTCATTTACTCCCTAATTCTCATTTACTCACTAATTTCTCTTCATTTACTCCCTAATTCTCCTCATTTACTTACTAATTCTCATTTACTCACTAATTCTCCTCATTTACTCACTAATTCTCCTAATTTACTCACTGATTCTACCTCACTAATTTCCCTTTTACTCACTAATCCTCATTTAGCTCACCCTCATTACTAATTCTCTCTACTACTAATTCTCCTCATTTACTCACTAATTCTCCTCATTTACTCAACTAATCTCTTTTCTCACTAATTCTCTTTTACTCACTAATTCTCCTCATTTACTCACTAATTCTCCTCATTTACTTCACTATTCTCCTTATTTACTCACTAATTCTCCTCATATTTCCTCATTCTCACTAATTCTCTTTTACTCACTAATTCTCCTTGTTACTCACTAATTTTCCTCATTTACTCACTCTCCTCATTTCTCATTAAACTCAACTAATTCTCCTCATTTTCTCACTAATTCTCCTCATTTTCTCACTAATTCTCTTTACTCACTAATTCTCCTTAGTTACTCACTAATTTCTCCTCATTTACTCACTAGTTCTCCTTATTTACTCACTAATTCTCCTCATTTAATTCCTCCTAATTTTCTCACTGATTCTCATTTTACTCACTAATTCTCTTTTACTCACTAATTCTCCTTAGTTACTCACTAATTCTCCTCATTTACTCACTAATTCTCCTCATTTACTCACTAATTCTCCTCATTTCTCACTAATTCTCCTCATTTACTCACTAATTCCTCCTCATTTTCTCACTAATTCTCCTGCATTTTCTCACTAATTCTCGCTTTATCTCACTATTCTCCTTAGTTAAGATGGAGCTACATTATTTGCTCCTCATTTACTCACTAGTTCTCTTACTTTGTATCACTCACTAGTGCTGCTATATTGTCGTGCAGATAATTCTCCGCTCATTTTCTCACTGATTCTCTGTTATGTCACGATAATTCTGCAGCTTAGTTATTCAGACCTAATTCTTCACTCATTTAGCTGCCACATAATTCTCGCTCATTTACTCACTAATTCTCGCTCATTTTTCTCAGCTAATTCTCCTCTTTTACTCACTAATTTCTTGCCTCATTTTCTTCACTAATTGCGTCCTCATTTTCCTCACTAATTCTCCACTCATAATTTCTCGCAACTGATTCTGCTCTCATGTTGGTCTCACTGAATTCTCGTTTTACTCCTAATTGATCTCTTAGTGAGTGACCTTCACTATCTTAAGTTCTCACTCATGTTACTCACTACATTAAGCCTCATTTACAATTCACGTCAAATTCTACTCATTTACAACATGCAGCTCAATTCTCCTCATTTACTCACTAATTCTCCTCATTTGACTCACTAATTCTCCTCATTTACTCAAAGCTAATTCTCCTCATTATCTCACTTAATGATCTCCTCATGTTACTCAGAGTAATTCTCATTTTTTCTCACTAATTCTCTTTTATCCGCGCATGTGTCAAGCGTCACTAATGTCTTCTACTTAGTTACTCAACTATTCTCCTCATTGTCTCACTATTCTCTTTTGGGTTACGCTATTGTGGCACTAATTCTGCGCTCATTACTCACTAAATTTTCCTCAAACTTTACTCACTAATTCTCATGTTTCTCATTAATTCTCCATTTTCTCACTAATTTTCTTTTCTCATCTAATTGATCTCCTCGCAATTATACTCATAATTCTGCATTTTCTCAACTAGATTGATCGGTTCTTCTCTACGCCTAATTCTCGTTTATGTACCTGATTAGGGCACTAATTCCCCTTGTTACTACAGTATTAACCACTAAGTTCTCCTCATTTAGCGTTCACTAGATGTCTGCACTTGCATCTTTCTCACGTAATTCTCTTTTACTCAGCGTATAATTCTCCTCATTGTACTCACTCAATGGGGTCTCCGCTCATTCCGACTGACCTTACTGATGGGAAGTCTCCTCATTTACTAATCTCTCCTTCATTTACTCATAATTATCTTTTACTCACTAATTCTTCATTTACCTCACTAATTCTTCCTCATTTTTCTCACTAATTCTCTTAACTCCTAAATTCTTCATTTACTCACTAATTCTCCTCAGTTTTCTCACTGCATTGTCTCGACACGCGATTAGATTAGATGCTCACTTGGCGCACGCGATAGATTATCTCCGCGCTCATTGTCTCGCGCACTAATTTTCTTTTCTTTCGTCAGCCTAATGTTCTCATTTTCCTCAGCTAATGTCTCATGAAGTATGTTAGACTCTTGAGCAGGATCCGGGCTCCTGCTCTCAAAAACCTCTGGGCAGATTAATTCTCCTCATTTACTACACTAATACTCTCGGACGTTCTATGTTATCTCACGTAATTCTCTCTTCTTCTAGCACGTAAGTTCCTCATTGTGTCTCAACTGAATTCTCTTTTTTACTCTACTAAGTTCCCCTTAGCTTACTCACTAATTCTCATTTACCTTCACTAAATCTCTCCTGTCTTACTTCAGCAATTTCTCCTCATTTTCTCACTAATTCCTCATCATTTACTGATGAGAGGACGATAAGTTGTGTTAGTTGCTGTTACTGTTGGCTTCTGATCGTCTTGTGAGTGCGCTCGGCGAGAGCCGATGTTACTATGTGCAGTTACATCCACAGTAATTCTCCTTATTACTTTCCAGACGATAAAATTCTCCGTGATGCCCAGAGAGAAGTCGATGATGTCCAGCCTCTGCCGCTGAGCCAGATGGGTCACTGGGCGAAAGTAATGTCGCTCTCGGCCCCCTCGCCAGCTCCTCCATCAGGGACCTCTCCCCCACAATTATTCTCCGAGGCTTCGTGCCGTGTAACTGGGGGAGAGGCGGGGGGTGGGGGTGGGGATTAGGGGGTTTCTTCCTGCCATGGATGGTTCGCTGTCTGTCTGTGTTTAGGTGGATGGAGGGTTGGTTGGTTGTCTTCTGTCTGAAGTGGCTGATTGTCGTACTCTCTCCTCGTTGTCTCGCTCTCGTGCTTTCTTGCGCCTTGTTGCTCTCTGTCTGTCTGTCTCTCTGTTCTCCTTTCTCTCTCTCTGTCTCTTCTCTCTCTATCTATCTCTCTCTATCACTCTCTCTCTCTCTCTCTCTCTCTCTCTCTATCTATCTATCTATCTATCTTTCTCTGTCCCTCGCTATCTCGCTTTCTAGGGGGGGGGGAGCAGGAGCAAATCCTCTGATTGGAGACATTTGCGCGGGAGTCGTTCGCCCTGCTTGCGTATCAACAGACGGGAAATGCACTCGGGGGAGCCTAGTCTTTGGATCACACGGGGATATTCGTTGCGGAAAAGCCCACTGTGCCGAAGGTTCCCTGAAAAGGGTCTCGTCAACCGTTACTTCATGGGAAGCACTCTTGAGACCACTGCGCTTCGTTGGCATATTATAAATGTGTATTCTCTCTCTCTCTCTCTCTCCTCTCTTCTCTCTCTCTCTCTCTCTCTCTCTCTCTCTCTCTCTCTCTCTCTCTCTCTCTCTCTCTCTCTCTGTATTCAACCGGACCGCCCCTTTTGGACACGTGATGCAGAAGAGAGAGACATCGAACATCTTTTTATTACAGAAGTTGAAGGGAAAGAGACAGGGACAGGAAAGACTAACATACAGGGGATGGATTGTGAGACGTCTGCAGGAGACCAAAATGGAAACCTTCCGGATTGGTGA
>NW_020872573.1:550656-555656 GCF_003789085.1 Penaeus vannamei
CTCTCTATCTCTCTCTCTCTCTAGATCAGTAGCAACTCAAGGAGGTCATGATGTTAGATTTTGACGACGTCACCAAAGTTGCGATTCTCTTTTTGAAAAAATAAAAATACATAGGGTTTATTATTCATTTTGCTCATCTCAATTTTCAAAAAGTATGGAAAATAATTATTTCAATGGTTATATTTTAATTGAACAATCATCAAAATAGCTCTATGGATGAGAAAAGTGGGCGATTATGTTCATGCATGACTGATTCTCAAGTGGAATTGCAAACTGTGGGATTCAAGCCAAAGGCTTATATTTTTACTCAGCTTGAGATTATTAAGTATACCTACTTTTATTTTTACTTCCATACACTCAATGAATGAATAAAAGGTATCTTATTTAATGATGTATGATACCAGGCCGGGTTTCAAAGTTTCAATGGCTTTTCAGGCGTTTTTTACTTCCTGAAGTCTTGTTGGCCTAATATCCTACGCATTTATATATACATTTATATATTTATATTTATATACATTTCATTAATTCATTGAGTGCCTGGAGGTATTGATAACGGTAGGTATACATAATTCCTTCAAGCTGAGTAAAAAATACAGGCATATGGCTTGACTCCCACTGCGAGCAATTCGACTTAAGAATCATCACCCACTCTTCCCATCCGCAGGGCTATTTTGATGGTTTTTCAGTTGAAATATAACCACCAAAATCAGTATTTTCCATCCTTTTTTGAAAGCTGAGAAGACCAAAGTGTGAGTAATAAACCCTGTGATTTTCCAAAAACAGAATCGCAACGTTTGTGACGCAATCAAAAGCTGACGTCATGACCTCCTCGAATTGCTACTGATCAAGCCTTTTCCATGAGGAAATAGAGTTATCCTTAAAATTTTGTTAAGTTAGTCGAGTATATTCCTTGTTTATATTGTGATATTGCTAAGATTTACAGAATGATATGCCACCTGTTCATTATTTGATTATTGAATAAAATATTAAGGATTAAAGGTGCTTCCATGACCGTTGAAATTTGGCACACTCAACAGAGGAATTAATTCATTCCCACACCCATGAGCCTTAAAGACCGTTAGGTTATGCTACTCAGGAAGATTTGTCGGTAAAGTAAATGCAGGTAAAGTAAGGCTACATTTGAATAAACTGGTTTACGAAAAACACTCTAATGTGACAAAAATCGAGTAGGATAAAATATGATAAATTTCGAACATGAAAAAAGTAAAGCCTGGCGTCGCTACAAGCAACATCCAACCTTGTTACTGCTTTATGCAAGTCCAGCAGACTTTATTACCTGCAATGCGACCAGTTTTAGTTGGAGGTCTTTTTTCCACTATTGCACGTGGTGCATGTTATTGCACATGCAACTAAAACTGTTTGGACGCATTGCAGGTGATAAAGTCTGGTGGATTTGCATAAATCAGCAAGGCTCTGCTTCAGGACGTCAACATACGTCCACATACCCTCATTAATTATGTCTGAGGAAACCACTGCAATCACAAGTGAAGAAAAGGCCCAGGTACTTGCCACTCACTTTGCAAGCAAGATGAGTGTCCCTGACCGCGATGTACCTACACCATATATCCCTCTTTACACCACAGCCACACTGGCAACCATCCGCATTATGGTTGACGATGTCAAGAAAATCCTCGATCAATTAGATACGAATAAAGCTGTGGCTGGGGACCAGATTAGTCCCCGTCTGCTCAAAGGTTGTGCTAACCATCTAGCAGAGCCTCTGTGTCGGCTTTTTAGCACCTGCTTGCAAAGGAAGCAGTGGCCTTTCACTAAAAATCAGCTCGTGTAGCGGCGATCCACAAAAAATCTGCAACGACGGATCCTAACAATTATAGGCCGATGTCTCTGCTATCTGTTGTTAGCATGATATTTGTAGGTACAAGGGTGCGTCCACACTAGTGACATGTCGCTTGGAGACAAATTGGAAACATTGTGGGTGACATAATAGGAGACATTCGGATACAAATCTCCTGATATGTATGGGGACATGTCTGTTACAATGTTGAGAGACACGTCGGCAGTAAGAGTCGACTTGGTGAAACTGTCCACAGCATGTTGGTCTGTTGGTTGGCGGGAGGTCTCTGACGACACCACCTCGTCCACACCAGGATTGCTAACATGTCGCCCAACAAATCCGAACTAACATGTCTACTACGATGTTCCCCAACGATTTAATAACTTATTACCCAACTTCTCAGTTTTATGTTTCCACTGTGTTTTGTCACTGGTGTGGACGCAGTCTAGTCATCGTCATGGAGTCAGGCCTTAGATGACGGCCAAGACACATGTAATCGCACTAGACATCGCTGGTGCTTTCGACAGGGTGTGACACCGCGGTATCATAGCAAGCTAATGAGCTTCGGTATCTGTGGGAACCTGGACCTTCTTCAAACTTATCTTCATGGAAGATCCCTTTCCGTGGCGGTGAAGTCACCCCTCCACCGAGTGCCCCACCAGTACCTCTGTGTCCCAAGGGAGCGTCCTCGGACCTCTACTTTGGAGCGTCTCCTTCAATGACATCCTGCAACTATCGATGGCATTTGCGTGTAACGAACGAACGACAGAGCGCATCAGTCAGACACTTCAGAGGTGGCAGGTGACGCTGGCCCCAGAGGAGACGCAGGCGATGCTCATCTCACGACGGAGGGACCTGCCTCTTTGCCCGCTCCCGACATCCTCACATTAGGTTTTTTATTTATTTTCCCTCTTAGTCTTGTGTTTTAATATTCACTTCTAAAGTGACTACAACAGATAGTTTTATGTGTAAAATGTTAAAGCTTTGCCAAACTTTTGTAAATGCACTCTCATGTAATACCTGGAATAATGGTAAAAATAAAGGGAGAGAAGGGGAGGGGAAGGAGAGAGAGAAGAAGGGGGGAAGAGAGAGAGAGAAAGGGGAGGAGAGAGAGAGAGAGAGAAAGGGAGGTAGGGAGAGAGACAGAGAGAGAGAGAGTTATAGACAAGAGCACCATTTAAAGCCACGAAGACCAGCAACGTACGCCTTTGAGAGCCGAGGCCTGAGCCGACGAGAGCAGAGGCGCCAGATCAGCGAGTGGTGCGGGCTGCTCGCGACGCCCGTGCCATTCACAGAGATGGGCGTGTTAGTCCTGACACCAGTTCCCCAGCGCCGGTGAGGGTGGCTGCGCTCACGCCTATATTCTGAAGGGCCAGACGCCTCAGCATTTTCCCCAAGAACTGATTCCATTCTCCCTCTGCGAAGAAAATTGGAGAAAGGATGTAATATATATATATAATATATATATATATATAGATAGATAGATAGATAGATAGATAGATAGATAGATAGATAGATTTATATATAATTTTTATTTTACAGAGTTTCGATCTTATATTTACATTTCTTTTTGAATGTTGATGTTTTATTGTATTGTAGATTGTTGACACTCGGATATTAGAATACCAAGAGAAAAATGAGATATAATGATGATGGTTAAGAAACAAGGAGAAAAAGTGAACAAAAGCAGAAAAAGAGGGAAATAAATAATCGAACAATACATACAAGAAAAATGATAAAACAAAAAGAAAACAAGTAAACGAATAATAAACAGAAGGAAAATAATGAAACTAAGAACGATTAAAAGGGAAAAAGTTAAAGAAAGAGGGATGGAACGAAAATCGAAATAAATAAAATTAACGAAAAAAAACGAAACGAGATCGAAATAAATAAAAACAACGAAGATAAAAACGACATAAAAATTAAGCAAAAGACTGACGTCCTTCCACTCGCAGAGCCAGGACGGATCTGACGCCCTGGTGGCCCGCGTAGTCCAGCACGAAGTCGCCCCAGCGGCCTTCCTCGAAGCAGCGACCCGAACGCAGACACGCCGCGGAAACGACCAACGCGATCCACGCCTCTCTTCCCATCTCCCATCCGCACGAGGAACTGAGAGAAGAGAATAAACAGCAGAACGGAGAGTAGAAACCAACGGCACTAGACAACAGCTGGTCTCCTCTCTCTACTATGGCCGATACACCCGAAAACAGCTCTATTTTATATTCGACCGCGGGTTCGAGATGGCGGGCGACTCACACTGCTTCGAACCCGCGTGAAAATCGGGGTGGCAAGGGTGATGGGCGTGTCTCCTTGGCTCGGTTTGTGACGCGAGGGGCGGGGCACGGTGAACAAACACACCAGTTACTCGTGTGATGAAGCTGTCGGTCGATATCACTGAATTAAAGCGAGTAGGAAATCTATTCGTGGAGTTTTGTGGTCAAGGGCGACGCTTTTCGTTTCACTTTTTTTCTTTTTTTCTTTCTTTTTATTTATTTATGTATCCTCTTGATTCGTTTCATTTATTTATTTTTTTACTCTTCCTTTATTTTTGTATTTTTTTTCAAAGTTTCGTTTTATTCTATGTTTTTAGTTTCTTGTTTTGTTGTTGTTTTTTTTTTTTCAATTTTTTCAGTTTCGTGTCATTCTATTATTTTCGTTTCTTGTTTTTCTTTCCTTTGTTTAAGCTTCGTTTCTTTTTGTTCTTTCGTTTCTTGCTTTCTTTCTTTTTCATTTTTTTCTCGTTTCGTTTTATTCTATTCCTTTCTTTATTTTTTTCTTTCATCCTTTCCTCCTTCGTCTCTTTTTTTTTTCTTTATCGCATATTGTGGTTTCGTTTTTGTTTTTTTTTTTTTTTTTTTTTTTTTTTTTTCTTGTAACGTTTTCGACTTTCCTTCGGGTTGATAAATTGTTGGTGGCATTTTGGGATTAGTGGAGCAACAGAACCTGATTGGATACCGTTGATTAGAGTGGAGATTAAAGTAATTGGTTTTAGTGGGAAGGCTAAACAGACACAGCGTTCGTTCTTCGTGCTGGAAAATACACACATATGCATATAATGCGTTTACATATATATATATATATATATATATATATATATATATATATATATATATATATATATATGTGTGTGTGTGTGTGTGTGTGTGTGTGTGTGTGTGTGTATTATTTTTATTTATCTTCATTT
>NW_020872573.1:560656-578156 GCF_003789085.1 Penaeus vannamei
TCTCGGAGTGTCATGTGATACAGCCTTTCAGACCAATTAACATGAGGCATAAAGAACTATGTGATTATTTTATAGCATCTGATACATGGGAAGATATACTCATGCTATATCCTAATTTTACTATGTAAAACTATCATAATCATAGAACACACCACAGAACACTTTTATGTAAACACAAAGGCAAAGGAAGATCAACTAAGGTAATATACGTTTGCATGCTGTATGATATATTCCCATTTTACCATGTATAATTACTGTAATCACAAAATACTGTACTCTGTCGAATGTATATGAATATATGTAACACTCTGTAATCACGATTGCCCAAGCCTGAGCAGTTAGCCAGGGTGGTAAATAAACTTGCTTAATTTAACTTAACTTATGGGCTGATGCACCAGAATTCAAAACCTATGGGAACCCAACCCACCTTTCCGCAAAACTCTAAGGGAATTCACACATGTATTGACCAATAAACCAGCCTTATATATCAATTTTAAGTTGCCATGACTAGCCATGCCTGCAAGGGGACGGTTGATGCGGGGCTATGCCCCCCAACACCCCCCAAGACACATTCTCTTCACCTCGGTATGTACGGCAGGATAGAGCTGCATTCACACCATAAAATAACAAACAAAATACCTTTGTATCTGGAAACGCAAAACTTTTGTTGCTTCTTTGTACCATCTGGATTGCTTTGATTTTGATAACTTTTTTTGTCATTTGGAGCTCTTGATGAGGCCAGATATTAAACTGGAATGGTTACTAAAGTCTAATTATTCCTCGTTGCCACAGTATAAATCTTAGAAATAACCCAGAAACAATACAACACTGGAAAAGCAACAATACCCACTGGCGTTCTACCTCAAACTGAGTGTGCCCTGAGCTGTCGACCTGTGGCTGCTACAAGAAAGTGTAAAACACTCGATGCATACGATTCTAAATAAGGGTATAGATAAAACTTAAAATACATAAATGAAGTATGAGACATTAATAAAAGACTTTAAAACGCATAGTAACACACAAACTATGTTCTGTCCCACATTATTTCTTCCACTCTATAAGATGCGGTGTCCATTTCCCTCTGCCCACACGCGATGGTGTCTTCAGTTTATACCACCACACCTAGCAACAAGCACTTGGTGAAAGCAAACCCTTGTCCATTCAGAAAATTACTGTGCATGCTTCTTTGGCATGGAAATGCTGAATTGTGTTGCCATTGGTTGTTCAAACCATAATATGAGTGGGAAAGAAAGGTCTAACCTTTCACATATTCCCAGATCGAGAGACTTGAAAAATGGAAGCGTTAGATTGACAGTGTAAATACTGATGGGTGTGCTTGGGCACCTATTGGAAAATATATTTACATCTGCTCAGAACATTTTATGGAAGGTAAGAGTTTAATTAATTCATATATATTAATTTATTACATGTCTTCTTTTTCTAATGTAAATATATTTTCCACCAGGCGCCCAAGTGTTCCATGACCTGAAGCCTTCGCTTCCATTTTTCTTCTCGCAATCTGGTAATATGTGAAAGGTTAGACCTTTCTTTCCCATCATATTGTGGTTTGAACAACCAAAGGCTACATAGCTCCTGTTGACTGTATAAGGTGCCTGGTGTGTGGCATGATACGGGATGGGTAAAAGCTGTCATCATTAAATTAAATTGATGGGTGAATGATATATTTATTATTGATATATATGTAAACTGCATGCTGTAAATCCAGTGTTTTCATATCATACCTCACAGACCTTCTAACCTCTTTGGAGCCAGAGCTTGTCCGTAAAACTCATAGACATTAAAGGTGAGGTTCAACTGGCCTTGTCCTCATCTGAGGCCTGATTTGTGTTCAAGTGGCCAACCAGGCTTAGTGTTTCAACTGCAAAAAGCACCACACCAGACCACACATGCCTCTCACTTGAGTAATACTGTGCATAGTACTTCTCATTTGAACAACATGAAGCATAAGGATGTGTTTCATGATTTCACCATAGTTTTGTGTTTCATGTTATATATGGGTGACACTATGGAAATATAGAAAGTCGCAAGTGTTTCAATAAGCTTGTGAAGGAGTTGGAATTGTAGGACAGCCGCAGTTTCTACAAAGTTCACAGGATGAACAGGGATTTTTTTTTTTTTTTTGAGTTGGTGAATCTTGTGAGGCCTCAGAAAAAAGATACTGAAATGTGGATGCTTTATGTTCAACAGCAATTCTCTCTCACTTTTTCCACTGCACCACAAAATGCTTTACATGTTCGGATCTGATTTAAGATTTGTGCAAGTTTTATGGGCCATCAACTTGTTTTATCATGTTTCAGATTGAGGATTTTGTTTATTTGCTTTTGGCGGTTGAACCGCACCTTAAGACACTTGCCTTCAAGATCTACCATGCAAATTAGCACTTTATATATGGAATGGATTTGGTGGAAAAGCATAATCAACCAGCCTGTTGTTATTGTAATTATTGTAATTATTATTAAGATTATTTTTATAGTTCAGGTTATTGCTAGTGTTGGTATGGATTTTTATATATATATATTGGTTATTGTTAGTGTTGGTCTGGATTTCTATATATATCTAAATAAAATTATTATTATTACACTTATTGTTGTTTTTATTGTAGACGATGTTTTCATTTTTTTTTTTTTTTTTTTTTTTTTTTCATCATCATCATCATGCTTCAATCATCATTATTATTATGATAATGGTAGTGATTGTTATGATAATGATGTTAAAGATTAAAATAATAGTATAGCAATAAAGAATGTTGACAGTGCATGTATGCAGCCCTTATAATATTAGCAGGTTAAGTAGTAGCATGTGATATGGTGTGTTGTTATTTGTTATCATTATTATTATTATTTTATTTTTTATCGTTATTATTGTTTTATCTTTTTATTATTATTGTTGTTTTATCTTTTTATTATTATTTTATTATTATTATTATTATTTTATTCATTGTTTCTTCTAAATCACAGTAATATTCCTTTCTTCTTTCAGGAAACCCTTGATTACCTGCCATGGAAAAGCCAGAGAAGCCCGAAGCCCCCAAGGCATTGGCCATGGTGTATGTGTGTGGAGGTTGGTGTTCCCTTTTTTATTATTATTATTATTATTATTATGTGTATTCTTTAATTTTGCTGGCTATTATTATGCTTTCTAATATTATTATTATTGCCTTCAGAATGCCATGCTGAGAATGAGATGAGACCTCGTGACCCAGTAAGATGCAGGAGCTGTGGCTACCGCATCCTCTACAAGCGACGGACAAATCGTCTAATTGTGTTTGATGCTCGATAATTTTTCACCAAACATCTTGCTAGCTTAGGCCTTAAGATTGAACCAATAGGGAATATAGTGTTCGTAAAAACTTGAAAGAGTTAATAAATCACAAAATACATGCATATGTTTTTATTGCCGTGGATATAATACTGATACTCATGTAAAATGACATCATATAATCAGGAACTGATAAAAGGTTGGAGATTTTTTCTTTAAAAAATAAAGAGGAGGAGGAGGAGGGAGAACAAAAGGGAGGTAGAGGCGGAATAAGAGAGGGAAGGAAGAAATGGAGAAAGGCATAAGAATTAGAGAGAATGAAAGGAAGAAAGAATTTTCTCATTCCCTACAAGGTCATTTTCTATACATAGAGAGATCTACAAGTTTCAAGTATGAAACTTCAAAAGAAAGAAAAAAATTGTAATGACTTCATAAAATGGAACTTTTTTTTAGCAAAACATGTTATTTATTATCCCAATTTTTATCTATCTTGTGCAAATCATTAATTATATAGATTATTAATTATAGCAAAAATATGCATTGGATTACCATTATTATCAAACCAACAAAATAATAATGACTGCCTAAATATCAGGTATGAATAGTGTGCTATTAAAATATGAACCTCTTTATGAGTACACAAATATGACTAAAGTCACTCAAATAACTTGGCTAAAAAAGACATAGATAAAGATAAATATTTAAATGGATTAATCTACCAGTATGAAAAAAAATACATTAGCATGTTATCAAGCAAATATTCTATATGCTGATATCAAACCCACAAATCAATTAACCCATGTCGAAGGGAAAATGGTGCATTCCCTTTGGCAATGCTTGGTTAAATGTTTCTACACATAGATGGCTCTGCCAATGCTTAGCCACAAAGGAGTCAATTAGTAGATCTTGCGACCTAACTTTTCCTTGAAAAAGGGGGGAAACGCTTTTTTAAATAATGCTATCAATATTGACATTGTTATTTTTGTTATAAACATTACAATTACTATATTGTTACTGACATTACTAACAGCAATATTAGATATTAGAAAATATTGAAAATCAAGGAAAAGGATAAACAGGTTAGGTAAGTAGTTCGCGTAATTGGCTCATTGGTGACAGTACTTGTGGAGTCATCTATATTTAAAAACAATTACTAAATTCAACACACACAATGGGCAATGGCATGTACGTACATACCATGTCCGGCGGCTCGGGGTTAACAATGAAAACTGAACTTGAAATACCAACAATAAATTAGCAAAAGATAATAAGTTACAGCAGAATTATCATTATTAGTAATACTGAATGTAAGTATGTATAAGTAGGTAGGTGGGTGCGTATATGTAAGTATGCATATGTATGTATGTATGTATATGTAGTGTGTGTGTGTGTGTGTGTGTGTGTGTGTGTGTGTGTGTGTGTGTGTGTGGTGTGTGTGTGTGTGTGTGTGTGTGTGTGTGTGTGTGTGTGTGTGTGTGTGTGTGTGTGTGTGTGTACGTGTGTGTGTGTGTGTGTGTGTGTGTGTGTTGTGTGTGTGTCTGTTTGTTTCAGCAAAAGTTAATAAAATTAATACATTGTAAATATACACTTAAAATGATATAACATGCATTTTTATTTCACACAGTAACATTTTTTTTTTTTTTTTTTTTTTTTTTTTTGTTAAAATAAATGACAGGACCATTGACATGTGTCGCTTTTGTAATATAGATGACCTACAAATAGAATAAAAATTCCTTTAAAACTTGTATGATTGGATCTTTGTAGAATGTCTATGGAAGCTAGTTAGCTCCTAGTTGCACACTCCTTTTAGTGGGTCGTGTGTCTCAATGGTTAGAGCGTCCGTCTTGCAGTTACCTGCCCGCAATGGGGCGAGGGTTCAAATCCCGACTGGAGAGGTTATTTATTCATCTCTGAACCTGTATGAATGTTACTTTTTATCATACATTTTTACATTTAAAAGAAAATCTGAGGAATCATATGTTACAATAAACAGTATGAATAGAAATAAATTGCTTTATTTATGAATGTTAATTTAAAAATCATATCTATGTATAATTTTGTATATGAGACTGAATTGATTTTACAGACAGTAGTTTTATAATTTTCCTAAAACAAATCATTGCAACTAAATGCGTAATACATATATCCAAAAGAAAAAATATAGAAAAAAAGTTTTTACTGCTATTAATACTATTACTCTGATACCTTTGCCATAAACATTAGCATCTTTAGAAGATAGCTTTTTTATATTTTACAAATATCTTTAACCCTTTTCATAGAATATCAGTGAAATAATATTCAAACTGCAAATTGCAACAATTTTTCTCACCTGCCACCACAAACATCACAAATAAATCACAGACAATTAAAAACAAAAATGTGATAATGAATCCATGAGGAAAAGTAAATATTAAAAACTATTTAACTTTGTTTCATATGTTCTATGTATGTCATAACTGTCATATAAATACATATACATAAATATGTAAATCATACACTATAATCTCATCACAATTTGTTCCTTCCATGATATACACTTAAATGTATCACTAAACATATTCCTTATGCACACTTTTATCATTCTATTTATTAATAATTTTTAATATCTAAATAGGCACTCAAAGTAAATTCTATAAATCAAATCTAGTATATTCCCTAAAATGACGAACAAGTAATCAAACCAATGTTACTAATATGAAGTTTCAGTTATTTCACATGAATAAGAATAAATAAGGCATAAAAATTAAAAATCATTTTCATCTCAACCTTCCAAGGTATTGTGACCTTACAAAATTTAATTTAATCTTGTTTTAAAATTTAGTAACGTTTTTGTAGTGCCTTTGCAAAAAGCTCAATTCTGTACAGCAAAGTGATAATTTTCCTACAAGCCATTTCAATATCTAATAATTAGGATAATATAAAAATGAATAACACCTTACACATGGTAAACATTGTTATAATAAAGTTTTAATCATGTCTATATCCCAGTCAAACCAAAAAATAATTTCCTCTTCACAATTGTCATTCTGCTATCCATATGAAGAAGTAAATACATCATTTGCACAAGTGAGGCAAATGAAAGTTTTTACAAACTCTTAAGGAAGAAAGGTTCTTATTAAAAAGTATGAAAATCAATAAGCTATTGAAGCATCTAAAAGCTGTGTGTGTTGCCTATGGGAACCAGCACACTTTTTGTTTGTTTTTGTTTTTGTTTTTTTGTTTATAGAACTATGTAAACATTTTCTTCCCAGTAACCTGTACTGCTTCCTAATGAAAGGTAATGAAAATAAACCTTTAAGATATTCAGTGATAAAAAGATCATAAGTGTGCTCCCACAAAGGCCCATTTTCTTCCAGCCTGTAACGACAACAGAAAACAAAGTGGGATGTGGAAGATACCTAAAGCGTAACTTCAGACAACTATTTCAGAAGCAATGCACTAAGTTTTTTTTTCTGAATAACTCAATAGGGAAGTATCAATATTAGATAATATTCTTCAGATTTTGGGGGTTATAGTAACAACTTTAAAGAATACACAAAGGATGCCAAAAATGAAAAAATAAAATTAAAAAATCAGATTCACCTAAAATTACATTTCCCCCAAAGATTATGTTGGCGGTCCCCTTCAGTACAATGCAGTCACAGGTGTGTATTTACCAAAATTAACTTAATATTTCAAAGCTAGATTTTCCGTCTTCAAAAAATGAATTTGTAAGAGATCACCTACTGTTATCACTAAACCCATATTGTTAACACACTGGTATTTTCACTCATTACTTGTGAACCAGTTTATATTTGCTGTGTTGCTTATATAATTTTACTATTTAATCAATATTAAAAGACATTTTCCCTGAGTATCTGGCAGGACAAAATTACTTTCAGGGAATTTAAAAATAATTTTGTATCTTTAAATAAAAAGAAAGAAGAAGAAAAGAAAAAGAAAAAAGGATTGATACCCTGCAAAAGTAACCTAGTAATTGAATTAAGTTAAATCAGGCAAATCTACAGACTGCATTTTTTTAAAAGTATAAAGATATATACTTTTTGTGACTACTTGGAATCTGGAAATTATGTGTTAAACACTGGTGTAGAGATCCTTACGTAGTGATATACTAGTGAACATGAAACATCTGATCCAAAGAAAAGACACCCACACACACGCATGCACACACGCACACCCACACCCATACCCACACACACTCACACTCACTCACTCACTCTCTCACAATACATATAAATGTAAATATGACATTTCAGAACACTTAAAATGCAACTGTCCTTTGGGCCCATTTCAGGGAATAAAAATATATATAATTCTTTGAATAATTACAAAATAAAAATAAAAAATCTTGACTTTCAATTATAATTACAAAATGCAATTAAAAAGGTGCAAATTAGCACAAATTGCAGTCCTTTGAAATAGCATGAAAGTATGGCAATCTTGATTATATACATCAAGTAATCTTCGCAAAGATTTTCTAAAACACTCTTTAAATAATCATACTGAAAAAAATGTCTTACACACTTCTAGAAGCAAAATATCATAAAAGGCAATACACAGTGCGAATACACCTATATACACATATATACTTGTATCTCAATATTCCCATCCAATCCATACTTTCCAATGAGAGAGAGAAAAAAATTACTCTTCCTTTCTATGCTAACTGATAAGCTTCATTAAAGCTGAAACACAACCAGGATTTCTATCTATTTCTTCACAGCCATCTTCCTATTTCCCATCAAAATGGCGAAGACAATTGAGGCAATTTTCTCATAGCAAACAAACATGAGAGCAGCAGTGAGCACCGTCTGCAGGATCTTTGCCTCCAGCCCTTTGAACAATCCCTTGAAACCATGGACCCTGCGGAGAAATTGAAGGAGGAAATTGTTTATTTTTCAGTGGATTCAAACATTGTAAATTAGCAATATATGGGTGATTTTTTCACAATCAAGCATATATGCAAGCCCACACCCACACCTACACACACATATTCATATCAATCTCTTAAACCGTAGCCTCACCTCATAATGTATAGCAAGAGTGGAATCAGTCCAGCCTTCTGTGGCAATCCTTCATAGTTGTGCCCGTGCTGTTGGAAATAAATATTTTGTCAGATATTCAGTAACTCAAATCAAATATATTCAAAAATACCCCCAAGCCAATGCTACTTTTAAGGACTCATACTCTGATACTTATGAAGAATGTAACAATGACATATACTGATGGATGCTGACACAAAACACACACAAACACTTCCTTTTTGCTTCATCAAGTTTTGTTTCAAATTACCTATCTCAATAATACACTTCTGAAAATCCTGTGTCTAAGACAAGAAGAAGCTTCTGAAAAATTTAATTCTCTAAAACCATTGTATACATTGCCAATCATAAAACAAATTTACAATATCAGCAATCTCAAAACACATCTCATTATATTAAAGTATATTAAAACCATAATATACTTCATTAACCTCAAAACCATAAAAATCCCATAAAAGTACAATTCTATGAGCTCCCTATTAGACTTCTAATCTATACTGCTGTTCTTTTTCTTACAAAATATTTCATTAAAAAAAACAAAAAAACATAAAGGTCATATTAAAAATTTCAAAAATAAAATGCATGCTCCTAAAAGTACCTTGTTCATAAAACCTTAGTATTCTGCAAATTATGTGAATCTTTTGTATTTTCCTTTATATGCAGCCTACAGGCACAACATATGAAAAGTACATTTCTCTAAAATTAAAATATATTTTTTAAGAATCTCAAAAACATGCTTCTAAAGACTATCTATATATAAACTATATATCCACCCTTTATTTCCACCTTTTGGGGTCCCTCATGGCAAGCCACCAGGCAGGGACTCGGCCCATCTCGAGCTCCTCATGACAGGTTTGATCGATCTACCCAAGCCACAGCCTCCTAGTTCATCCCACAGGCCTCCCCCACCCAGGGTTGTCTCTTGCTGCCAGGTCAATCCGTCTGCAGACTTCTTGGTCTGACAGCCCTCAGTTATGAAGTACACTACCTAGGTATGTAAAGCTCTCTGTGACTTCAATGTCCTTGCTGAAAGCACGTACTGACCAAAAAGGTTCTCCTAGCAAGTCCCTAAAGTTCTGGATCTTGGTCTTGGTCCAGGAGACCTCTAGACCCAAGGGCTTCGCCTCATTGCTAAATGCATCCAGAGCCACCACTAAGGTTTCCAAAGACTCAGATAGAATAGCAACATCACTGGTAAAGTCAAGGTCTGAAACCTTAATATTGCCCAGTGGTGCTCCACAATGGCTTTGGACAGTTGCTCTGCCCAGTATCCAGTCCATGCAAGTATTGAAAAGTGTTGGTGCAAGGACACAGTCTTGCTTCACTCCTGAACTAACAGGAAAGAAGCTCGACAAGCCCCCACTACACTTTACAGCACTTTCAGTACCAGTATACAGACTTGCTATTAGTCCAATAATCCTTGTTGGAATTCCTCTATTTCAACACCTTCAATTATATATTTCTAAGAACTTCACTTTTCTTAAAACTATAGTGAAGAATAATTTCAAAAGCAAATTTTTGGGCCTTGGTTCTCTAAATCCAAAAGTGATTTTACAATTCTAAATAATTTCTAATTCTTAAAAACCCAAAAATATTTTAAAATATATTCCTGAAAAAGTTTTAAATCAACATATATTTAAAAAATCTATGATCTCCCTCATACCCTTTGTTTAGCCTGGACCAGCTGTATGGGGTAGGTAAGGACTGTTGCTAATGCCTTGGCCGCAGCCCCCACACCAAAGACCACCAGTGAATTGAGCTCCTGCGACTTGTACATGGTCTGCATTTGCCTCTTCATGGCTTCGTATGCCATGAACTGAATTGCTGGGTTGATCGTGAGGATGAGGGACGAACAAGCCCCAGACCAAAGGCCAGACACACCTTCTTCACGTCCTACTCGTAAAAGACCATCTGTGGAATAAAATATCCAATGAAAACAATCTTGTCACAGCATGATGTGTGAGAAAAACACTCATAATTTGTCTTGGATTTTTCCTATTTTGATTATTTTGATTCTCACATTCACTATAAGGGATGATATAGGCATGTCACTCACCTAACATGCCCTTGTATCTTCTCGTAGCTGTGTGTTGGCTGGTAATCACTTTCGCACCCTGCATCTTCAACCTTGTATTCACAACCCATAAGGGATTGGTTGTCATGACATTAACTGAACCTTAAAGGAAAAAATGAGAAAAATTTATACATATATGGATAGATGATCATGGCATTAAGTGAGCATGAACAGAAAGGAAAAAATAAAACTAAATGGGAAAAAAAACAAAAAAAACATGAACATACATATTGATATGATGATGTGCTTATGTCAATATATAAACATGATTATTCAGGACATTTATATACTATAAGGAAAGAAAGGGTAAGATGTTATCCCTGTATTCAAACCAAATATAAACAAATAATTGAAGAATACATTTACCTGCTACCATAGCTAAGAGGAGATCTCTTAATGCTGACTTGTCTTCATTGGCAATTCTCTTGAGGCCATGGAATGTGTAAAAGTACACAAAATTGGAGCAATATAACGACTCAATCACAGGAAGTAGCCCTCGGTACAACCCAGCTCTGTTGTGGAGAAAATTATGCTCATAAAATTTAAATAATTAGAAATATATTACAATCAGCATTGTCATCACTAGCATCATTACTGCTATCACTATCATTAACATTTATCATCCTCATCATTTTCATTGTTACTGTCAAAACAACATCGCACCTGGATATTTTTGCACAAGCTTAAAAGGCACAAAACCATATTTAATGTACTCCAATAAAAAGAGGATCTAATAACTGATTCCTTATATAAAATTAATTTTTCTTTCTCTTCTAATTATTTTGTAATTTGCAGAAATGAAGATACTTACAAGCCTTCCTCTTTGTAAATCTCTCGTAAAAGAGAGAGTATGCTGCTCTTTCTCCGACCTTCCTCTACTGCAAAATATAGATTAGAAATTCTATAAGCACCAAAAAAACATATACAATGTTGATCTAGTATGCATCTATAATGATGCATAAAATTTATAGGTGTTACATCACATTTTTCTTCAAAAAGAAATGTAAAAGGTAATAAAAGTTGCAATATTGTATGTTCACCTATAAATAACTTTCAAAACATTTATCAAAAATGTATAGTCCCTCCATCAAAAATATTGGAATATCAAGAGACATTCTTCCAAGTTTCAATCCAAACTATGCACAACTTACACTGTAATCTTGTTCTCACAGTATCAAGAGGGAAAAGTGTAGACATAGCCACAGCAGAACCCTGTGTGAAATGGAAAAAAAAGTAATTAGCGCATATTCAATACCCAGTTTGCATTATCATACTGATCATAAAGATTTGCCTGTTTGCAAAAAAATACAAATGAGAATAAAAAATTACCCAATACCAATCATCCACAAAACATTAATTCTTTGATGGTATGTTTTTATTATAAGTACACTATGACATGTCTTCTGAAATCCATTCTTTTCCCTCATGGATTGCAATTTAGATGTTTACCCTACAGAGTGAGTTCAACCCATTCATTGATATTGGCAGTTATGGTCAAGGTGGTGTTCCCTGCATCGAGAGAGGGAGAGGAGAGAAAGGGAGAGGGAGAGGAGAGGAGAGAGAGAGAGAAGAGAGAGAGAGAAGAGAGAGAGAGAGAGAGAGAGAGAGAGAGAGAGAGAGAGAGAGAGAAGAGAGAGAGAGAGAGAGAGAGAGAGAGAGAAGAGAGAGAGAGAGTGAGAGAGTGAGAGTGAGAGTGAGAGTGAGAGAAGAGAGAGAGAGAGAGAGAGAGAGAGAGAGAGAGAGAGAGAGAGAGAGAGAGAGAGAGAGAGAGAAGAGAGAGAAGAGAGAGAAGAGAAGAGAGAGAGAGAGAAGAGAGAGAGAGAGAGAGAGAGAGAAGAGAGAGAGAGAGAGAGAGAGAGAGGAGAGAGAGAGAGAGAGAGAGAGAAGAGAGAGAGAGGAGAGAGAGAGAGAAAACGAACGAGTGTAGATGAGAGTGAGATGAGAGTGAAGTGAGAGGAGATAGATGAGATAGATGAGAAGTGAGACCCATCCTCTTCTCTCTCTCTTCTAATCTCTCTCTCTCTCCTCCTCTCTCTCTCTCTCTCTCTCTCCGGTCGTACTAATAATTATAAATATAAATATACTATATTACTATAATAGATAATAATGAAAAGTGTTCGACCATAGAAGACAAAGAATAGCTAGCAGTAGCTAGCTCTCTGAAGACAGAGAAGAATCTCTAAGAGCATAAAAGCGGAATTTGTAGTTGGTGTAACCTCTGCTTATAAAGCTAGAAATCTGATAGTGTTATATTTTACCGCATTTACTCACCAAGAATCAGTTAAAGTATATGTGAATGTGCATATGGTGTGTGATGGTGTGTTGTGTCCATTTGTTTTGTTTGTTTGTATGTGTGAGCTAATCATAACAAACAACACGCCTAACACATCCCCCCACCCAACACCCACATCACAACACTACACACACCAAACACACAAACCCACAAACTAAGGAAAAAAAAATCTCAGTATATAAAAAGCTATTAAATGTGTGTAGTAGGAATGTGGTGGTAGTGTGTTGTTTGTTGTTCAGTACCTGTGTGGTGTTCCATCACGAGTTGAAGTCCTAGTCTCGTAAATTCAAGTTATATGTGTGTGTGGAAACATACATACATGCTTACAATAGTAAATTATATAAAATTAGTAAAATTGATAAATTACACTACACTAACTAATCATACTATAAATAACAAAATAACATATAACAACACACACAAACTAACACACATATAAATGAGATATATATATAATATACTAATATATATATATTAATATATATAGTAATATTATATAAATTTAATACTAATAGTATAATATATCATATAATATTATAATATTAAAGACAGATATAATAAAATATACATTAACATATAAAACTACTAAGTATATCATATATATATTTAATATATACATATATATTATAACATATATATATAGTTAATATATTATATATTATATATATACCTTATATATAGTGTGTACATAATATAACACGGATATAATCAATAGAAACCCAAATATAGAATTACTACATCAATCCATACAGTATATAACCTAAATTGTAGTATAATAAATATAATATCACATACAATACTATAATTATATAATGACAAAACAATCTATGAAAATATAATAAATATATATAATTAGATAATGAGTGTGTCGTTATGTAGTGTGTGATTTAATATTAATTATACAATACATATATACATAATGATGCTGTTTTTCATATAAATATGATTATCAATAATATGATAATATGTATAATAATAATATTTAATAAGATATGAGATAACTATAACTGATGTATATATCATATATATAATTAGTGTGTCATGTGTTGTTGTATTGTGTAAATGTCTTAATATATATAAATAATATTAGTTGTGGATGTGTGATTGTGTTAAGTGTTATTAATAATATATACAGTGTGATGTGTGTGTATACAATTCATCGTAATATATGTATAAGAATAATAATATTAATAGTGAGTAAGTATAAATTATAACATAACATAATATATATGTATTATTATATAATCAATAATAATATTATAATAATATCATAATATATATTATTTAAATATTAAAAGTATAAATATATAGATTAATGCATCAATACACACACACATACATAACAACCACACACTATACATATATCATACAATCATCAATACCATCACCACTACACACACACCACCACCTAATACACACACCACAAAACCAGCATCCAACTACTAATACCACATATAGAGTACAACAATAGATGAGTTAATAATAAATAGATATATATTATAATAGAAGAGTTAGAGATAGTTGACGATAGTAAGGAGATAGAGATATAGAATTAAGATAGCGAGATGAATATAGAAGAATGATATATTATAATATTTAGTATAATTAGAAGTAAGTAGTTAAGATAGATATTATAATTGAAATAGTGTACACACACCAGCACACAACCACACACACACACACACCACAGCCAGCACAGAGCACACAGCACACCACCATCAGTACACGAATACACAACACCACAACCACAAAGATGAATATATAGAGGTATATAGAGATGAAGAAGTATATGAATAGAGATATGAATAGAGAATAGAGAAGTAAGATAGATACGTCGTAGATCTATAAACCCAGTACATAAGATATGGTATAATTTTAAAAATAAATATATGAGTGTATGAACTTTAAATAATACACAATATAAGCTTCCAATGAAATATACAAAAACAAACTCTATATATAAGCTTATACATATCTATAAGAACGTAGGAGCAGAAAACAGAAAAGGAAAACAACTGAATTCTTTACTATGGGAAGAGACGAAAATGTTGAATCTTTACATGTATCCATTCTACATACATCTTAAAATAAGGACAACACAACACCGTATTAAAAGCTTTCTCGCATTAGTTTCAACTCGTATATATGTGACTGATTTGAGAATAGTCCAGATAACAAATGATAATCACTAACATTATATCAAAAAAATAAAACTAATATGACAAGAGATATATGTGTGGCATAACAAGGGAAATCCAGACCAATAGATACCTAATTGAATATAATCACACATAGTCATAAAGTGCATTATATGAATAAGAAAAAAAAAAAAGAAAAATCTTAACATTCATCTCAACATTTGTATAACCCACAATAAAGTAAAAAAATAATATATCTGAAGGTAGTGCAGTTATGCAGAAAAGTGGCCTATTAAAAAGAGAGAAAGAGAGAGATTGAGAGAATGAGAGATGAAGTCTTTTCAGTTTAGAGCATCACATTTGCATTACTCAAAGGAAAAAATCATTTAGAAGATGGTGATGTTTGGGTGTGTGTTATAGATATATAATATAGATAATAATAATAGAAATATATAAATATATATATATATAATATATGAATAGATATATTGCAGAGAAAGTGTATAGTCAAAGTATAATAATAAATTCAGTTGAATATAATCATCTATAATAAATAGTATTAATATATATAAACTGCCATTATATTCCAACATAAAGATGTACGATACAATAGATTTTTACCATAAGTAGCTAATTGAAAATTTTACTACAATTAAATATATGCGAGAGCGTGAGTACTAAAGTTTCTTCCATTAAACTTATGCAGTGATGAATCTTATATTCTATTTAATATTAATCCACTACGCACATATATATAAATATATAAAATTACTTTATCATTAATATAAATATATGAAATATATATTCAATCCTCATTAAAACTAGAAAAAAAAAAATCTTTCAGAATGAATATTGTATGTCAGTATCATAATCACTATCATACATTAAGCATTTGAGGATATGATGATTTTATTCTAGTACATAGGAAGGAATTATAAAAGCACTTTTTATCACTGCTGAACAAAGTTTAGATAATGTATTCTATCTTGACAAACAGCTACAAAATATGTACAGCTTAAAGAGCTTGTTAAGTCTAATTATGTTATGATAAAACAATGAAAAAACCATTTTATCTATGTTCTTAAAAACACATTTTTGCTTTCTATCATTTAAAAATCTAGTTATCACCTATTTTATAACAAATCACCATCAATTTCTATATTCATAAATTCATCACAATTTAGTTCAAAAAAAATAGTTAAGAATTACATACACAAAAAATACAAAAGCCTCTCAATTTTGTATCAAAAATTATAGTTATAAAAAGAAGCCATTAAAAAATGAAGCTTCTCTGCAGTTCAAAATACATATTATAAAAACATAAATTACCTCTCAAACAATGCTAAAAAATCCAGCCTGGTGAGAATACATTAGTGAACAAGGACAAAGGCTGCGCGACAATTATCAAGCAACGAGGCAACCAGCGAGACACCGAGGAAAAAGGTTCAACACGAAGACTACCCTAACGTTCACACATCCTACTAACACACCCACTTACAGAACTATACGAGCATCTGAATCCGACTATCTGACCAACACATTCCATCATCATCTGATTTACAGCTACTACACACATAACCACACACACCAGCACTCTCAACACACACCTCCTCTCACCAACAACTCCACACATCCATCACCCCTCACCCTCACAGACTCACACACCTCATCTACTCACACATCCACACACTATCACCACCTAGGCCCAACGTCACACCACATCACCCACACACCTCTCGACTACATCTGGTCTCTCCCAGTCCTTACTCCGCTCGCTCTCTCGCGCGTCTCTCTCATCTCCCTCCTCACCATCAGTGATATATGTGCACTCCAAGTGGTCACGACAATTATCCGTCTCCTCGAAAGCCTCTCTCTATGTCTGGTCTCAGTGTCTATTAAACTCCTTTAATGTTGTCGTAATTATTACTTCGTAGTTAAGATGGCGACCAACAAGGCACCGACTATTTTCTTACATTAATTTGGTCCATGCAGTCCGGAGGATGTGAGGATTGATTTTTTAAAAGTGATCTTATGTTTTGCGTGTATGTTAGTAAGTGTTCTTTTTCAGAATTTTTCACCCAGCTGTTTGATTATGGTTCATTTATGATATAATTTTTGTTAGATCTCATGTTTTTGTATTTTTGCTTTAATTGTCATTCAATTGATATGGAATGATTTCTTATTGTGTGAATGCGTATCTTCCATGATTTGTAAAAATGATAAAGGTGATTCACAATATTGAATCTATATTTGAGCTTCAGAAGAAAGTCTATTGTTAGCATTGTGTAGATTACTAACATAACTGACATGGAAATATTTAAAGGTAATTGAATTGTGTGTCTTATTTTGTGCTATGTGTGTGTGTTAATAATCAAGCTCGTCTATCTTGATGTGAAAATGAGATTTCTGTAGTTAAGTCAGATTCAGCAAAGAATAATTATAATTGAATAACTGGTATAACGGTTCAAAAAAAAGAAGTTCGATTACGCAGTCACATGTAGTGGAAACATCAGAGCTAGAATGTGTAGCGAAATAAGACCAACCGCAAACCCCAAACAAAACCCCAACACCAATACAAAAACCGTGGATTGTCTGGCAACGCACGCCAAAACAAAACCCCCAGACATAGAAAGCCACAAATGAAAAAGGACCAAACACAACGCAAGTGATGCCT
>NW_020872573.1:585656-593156 GCF_003789085.1 Penaeus vannamei
GACGCACCCTGCCTCCTTCACATTCTGCGGCAAAGGAGCACCCTCCCTACTAATTAGCGTAGCCCCCTGCAATGGAAAGGATGTGAATAACCATGATTATTTTCACTGTGCGGTTAAATTATTAGGGTAATTTTATATACTACGTCCCCCGCTCCGACATCGCCTCCGCTATCGGGGCCAAGTTTGTCGTTAACGGGGGTTTCCGCGCAATAAAACCTACATATTTGCATTGTATAGAGTGAGAGGAATCCAATGATACCAAAATCATCGATATCGGTTATGCGGACGTAATATAGAAAACTATCTTTCATTATATCCGTCATGTTAGATATATATTTTCTGTATAGATAGGAACCAATATAAACACTGTCATATTAATATATTATTGTAAACTCAAACCAAAGAGACAGTCCAAACCGCTTTTTATTTATATTTTTTTCAACAAAAAGAACGACCAAAAACAAAATCTTTATTCATCGTTATTTGTTGTCAAAGGAAATGTCAAGCTTATTCTTGCCCATGCACTTTGGAGTTTATTGTCAAAATGCTGACAGATACAGATATTGCTATACTCATTTAGTGTTGGTATTGCCATTTTATATATCAGCAATGTTCGATGGAAAATCAGAGATTGGTCAACAGCATTTTATTTGACTTTCTTACTTAGACCAGCGCAGGCTCCTTACTGCACCAGCAGCCCTTAACGGCCAACGGTTATCTCGGATGCGCCTGAGTTGCCAATTAGGCAGAAACTCCTACATCTTCCATCCCAAGATAAAAGTCATTGGGCATTCTTTCGCCTTGTAATCTATAAGATAAACATACGAAAAGAAATCACTACCTGAATTAATTACAAAACAGCAGTGTCTGCAGAAATAAACTAAAAAAAACAAACTGATTAGTTCATTAAGATAATAATCGTTCAGCCATCCCTTTGGTGAGACTCTGTCTTTGTGGGTCCACTATATTGCATTCATGTTCATTTCGCTGTGACTTCGGGGGCTAAGGGGGGTCCAGTGGTGATGCCTCCTTCAGGTTACTGCGGATACGTAGTTATACAGTCACTTCCGTCGATCCTAACCCTGTACTGGTGATATGGGCGGACTTCCACCACGGTGTCCGATTTGCTCCATGCCTTCGTGGCTTGGTCTTGAATTCATACACTGGATCCCGGATGCAGACGGCGTCGTTGGCGATAGTAATTACATGTTTGATCTCCAGTACAGCCCTCGTTCTGTGTTAGCCATCTGCACTCCCTCTTCTTCAGCGGTCTGTCGTCACTGGGATCGATCTTGTATCACCTCTGGCTGTGTGAGTCATGCCATCCTTGGAGCTGCCTGCTATTTGTGCAGGCCTATTCACAGGAAACATTCACTCCAAGGTGTGTTCAGGTACTGAAGAGCAAAGGACATCTTATCAGAGTCCAGACTGCCTCCTGTTCCTACATTGTCCCGCAATATACTCTTGGCTGTCTTCACAGCAGCCTCAGCACGGTCATTAAACTGTGGGTACTGAGCAGAAGAGAGGCGAGTCGTGGCACCCCATCTACTGAGGAAATTAGCCATATCCTCACTAAGCTGGTCCCACCATCTGTTGAAAGATGCTCTAGGGTGTGCGATTTCCAGCCATCCAGTGAGTCTGTCGTCATATACTAGATACATCTGACCTCCGAACTGAAATAAATCTGCCACAGTCTGCTGGAATGGAAACTGGTGGAGGAGTTAGTAGAACAGCTAGGCAACTGTGAAGGTGCATTGGTGTTGGAGGAGTTGCAGGAGGCACGGTGGTACTGTAGGTTGCATTTTATCCCATGCCAGTATACAGCTTGCCTTGCTCTTCTCAGCATGGAGTCGAGGCCCTGGTGGCTGGTGTGAAGATTGGCCGCTACTTGGCCACGTAGAGCTTCAGGGATGACGAGGAGCACACACCCCTGGCCAAAGGTGTACGTAACCGAACTCCTCTACAGCCAACCTATTCCTCCACACAGTAAAACGGCCTGAGGCACAAGCTCTCTGCAACTTTGAGACCCCCAGCGCTGTGGTAATTCTGTCCGACCCAAGTAGCTGGTAGCTTGTTCCTCCAACTGCACTTGCACCGAGTCTTCATCCAAAGTAGCATGCTCACTTAAGTCCAGGGAGGCTACAGTGGCTGTAGCCATGGCTGCAGCAGTGACGTCCTGTTCTTCGTCCACCTCATCTGGGTCTGCCTTGGCTCCAGGATATGTCAAGAAGTCTGCCGCGTTATCCCAGGTAAATACCGTATTGTGAATTTGTACTGCAACGTTTTCTCCTTCAAGTGGAGCAGGCATGGGTTGGGTATCAAATGTTGATGATGAAAAATGGACTAGGAGCCACTCTTGCAGCCTTGGCACATTCTCCTCCAATGGTTGAAAGGGCATGGCCCACTGCCTGGGTTTGGTCCGCAGCAACAGATGGTGGTGGATGCAGGAAATCTGCATGTACTAGCCCAAGATCTCTGCAGGCAGAAAGGGATAGCTAGACCTTGTCCACTGACTTGACAAAGTAGATATCTTGTATGGTGGAATGATTTGGAATACTAATGCGACAGGGTGAAGCCCTCAGAACAGGCAGATGGACATTGGCCAGGTCTCGAAGTCCTGCTCGCCCCTGCAGGAGCTTGAGTGTGAGGCCGAGTGCATTCATCAAAGCAGGTACAGCCACACAAACTTGAGCGCCAGTGTCAGCTATGGCTGTGACTGCATGTTGTGCCCTGTCTTTGTCCCCAGTCACTAATACCTGCAGCCGAGGTTGGTCCACCACTTGAGCTGTAGCCACCACTGCACTAGCCACAGCATCTACGCTCACCTGCTTCTTCCCTCTACACACTCTTGCAGTGGCCCAGCTTCCCACAGGCATTACAAGTTGCATTCCCAGCTGGGCATGTAGCTTTACCAAGCTGAAGGCGGTTTACACAGTAGCCACAAGGACTGCTCAGCACTTCTTTCACCAGGCTCGGGCAGCTGCACTCATGCAGCTTGGGCTCAAGTCACTGCCACAGGCCGGGCACTCGAACCCACAATGCACCACTTTCTGACTGCATCTTGTAAAGTATTCACACAGATTCACCAGCAGCTTGGGCATCACTATAAAACTCTGACCACATCATAGCCTGTTGGAGGCTCGTAACACTATCTAACGCCGTCCATGGCTTCGGCGGCCGTCAGCCCGCCTCATTCAACACTAGTGTACCTGGCGTCGAGAGCTTTCCGGAGTGATGGAACACAAAGGAGACATATATACCTGAAAGCGTCTGCATCTTTTACCATGTTAAGCAAAGACCTTTGCTCCACAGAACGGTGCCAGGAACGGAAGTCTGCAGCAGTCATGTCAAGGTCGCACTTATCCAGTCCTGACAGATTCAAAGCCCTGCGTCCCGTTCCCGCTGCCGCCATGTTGTGCTGCAACGCCGCGATGATTCCTTGCAAAGTGCAATCACTGCCTGTGCCCCTATCGGACACTATCCGACCCGCCGTCCTCCTGACGAGGGCGAAAATCTTCGGCGTCGTGGGGTAGCCATCTCTGCGCCGTGGGTCCTTATATCACTGCGCCATGTTCGATGGAATATCAGAGATTGGTCAACAGCGTTTTATTTGACGTCCATACATTAGCCAGCGCGGGCTCCGACTGACCAGGCCTTAACGGCCAACGGTCATCTTGGATGTGCCTGAGTTGCCAATTAAGCAGAAACTTCAACAAGCAAGGTAGTTTTTTCTCAATAGCATTTGTAATAATTATGTCAGAGAAGAATAAGTTCACTTATTTATCGGTTCCATGCATTCTAGTATAATGTAGGCCCATAAGTTTACGAGAATTTGTGGATTTTATTCTTGCTAGTTTCATGTGAAATTTGCATTTCTTCACCATGTCCCCAGTGTGATGTCTGTTTGCCTTCATATTGGTTACATCATGTATAAAAACAAACCCAAAACTTTGCTTAGATATTGATTTTTTGACGAGATAACACGTGATGACATCGTCTTCCCAGAAGTTACCAGTGCTCTGACCACTGGTAAAATTTACCATGGTAACTCCAATGGCAAATTGTTAGTGAATACCACCGCTGTCTGTTTACCATGGTAACTATAGTTACCAATGATTTTACCATCGTAAGTGCGTTAGTGAATCCCTGCTCTGGTCTGACAGCCTAGAAACATGAACTGCACTACCACGGCATGTAAAGCTCTCTGATTTCAACGTCCTCGTCGAAAGCACGTATTGACTGAATAGGTTCTCCTAATAGGCCCCAAAAATCTTAGATCTTGGTCTTAGTCCAAGAGACCTGCAAGTCCAGGGGCTTCGCCTCATTGCTAAATGCATTAAGAGCCACCACCAAAGATTCCAGAATTACATCGTCAGGAAAGTCAAGGTCCGTGACCTTTGTATTGCCTAGGGTTGCTCCCCACTGAGTTTGGAAAGTAGCTCTGCCCAATATCCAGTCCACACAAGTGTTGAAGTGTTGGTGCAAGGACACAGCCTTGCTTCACTCCTGATTTAACTGGGAAGAAGCTTGACAGGCCCCCACAACACTTTACAGCACGTTCAGTACCAGTATATAGGCTTGCTATTAATCCAATAATCCGTGTTGGAAGTCCTCTAAGGCCACAGGGCTATATATTAACAACTGTCATACCATAAAACGCGTTAGAAAGGTGAGATCCTGCGTGGCTTAGGCTATATTCCGATAAGGGTTCCTAGAAGGGGTCATGATGCAAATAAACCCTAAAATCATACCGCTTAAATATTGAAGCAACAGTACATAGTTGCAGGCTTAATTAAGATGCTATGGAAACCTATCAAAGAGTAAATTACTAAATAAGACTGAGTACTGTATGAAAATTTTCATACCCCTTATAGACCCCTTAAATACACCCCTAAACAATGGCACGGGTTACAGAGGTGATCCAGGGTATCACACAGAGCAAATGAGAATGGATATGGTATGAGTACTCGTATAACCCTTTTAGACCCCTTAAATACCCCTAAACAACGGAATGGGATAGGGAGATGATCGAGGGTCCCATGGAAGGCTATGATAAAGTAGAGGCGATGGGGCATGGTTTGAGATCTCGCATTCCCTTTGAATATAGGTGTATCACTTCTGCCAACCAGTACCCATATAGGTACAGAACCTCTTATATCTATACATATACATACATATATATATGTGTGTGTGTATGTATATATATATATATATATATATATATATATATATATATATAATATATATAGTTCACACGTTCATACACACACATACACACAAAACACACACACAAACATACACATACATATATATATATATATATATATATATATATATATGTATATATATATATATATATATATTATATATATAATATATATATATATATATATATATATATATATATATATATATATCATATAATATGTAGTGGCATGCCCAGTGTGAGTGGTTACAGTTGTCCTTGGCAAGATATTTGCATTGTGGTATCTGGCTGTAATCGAGCTTGCTTGATAGCATGTATGCACACACACACACACACACACACACACACACACACACACACACACACACACCACACACAGCATATATATATATATATATACATATAATACAAGTGTACAAGGGGGGGTAGGGGCAACGACCCCGGGGCCCGGATCCCAAAAGGGGCCCGTAAAAAATTCCAGTAGTCGCTTATTTGACCCCAAGAACAACTAACTCAACAAATTTATAGGGTGTATTTATACTAAAACAGCGTTATAGCAGTTAACGTTACAAGATTAAAAATAAGAAGTGGTTAAAGAAATGTCCTCAATCTTCTGCCAAACGAGCGATATTTTGGCACTTGTGTGATATCAGGAACATTCTTGATTGTTAGTTCGAGTATCATAGTTTATAATAAAGGGCTTATGTGAAGTAATTATCGTGCTTTGTTTTTCCCTTGAATATCGGTCAATAACGTATGCTTAGCCTATTCATGCAATTTTTTTTTTTCGGAGAGACCCTCTGGTATTCCCGAAACTCCCAAGCAACGCCCTTTGAAACAAAGATGCAAAACGTCGGCAATCCTCGACAATCTCAGGTAGTGACGTCATTCCCAGAACCAGGGAGAACCTTGTTGAATAGCGTGATACATACATAGTGCACCGAGTCAAGAATATCACGGAATTGTCCCAATTTCATGTATAAACAATAATAATAATAAAAAAAGCAAAACCAGAAAAATATATCATAGCAATTTTGTCAGTTTATTTCGCCCTCTGTCTATGTCTGTCTATCTGTGTATCTCTCATTTTCTGGGTGAGTGTGTCTGTGGATAGAGAGATGTGTGTCCCTCTTTTTCTTTACCTTTCCATTCACTTTTCCTGGTTCATTAAAATAATCTGCATTTGACACATTTTGTTTTCCTTTCTTTTCCATCTCTGGCATCTCTCTCTCTCTCTCTCTCTCTTTCTTCCTTTCACATGCTATCTCTATCTCCCTTTCTCTTTATCGTATTCATTTGCATATTCGTCCTTTTCCTTTTATCATTATAGTTACTCCTACAACTTCAACTGTTTTTACCATCAGTGGTTATCATAAATTGCCCAGAGAAGATAATGTACATAATAACAAAATGATGAAGAGGTGTATCTTGATGTAATCAGTACATGAATATATACATCAAATCAATTATGAACAATTAATGAAATAAGCGCAGGGTAGGCCTGACAGACAGGCCTATCATCTGGCACATATCAACAAAACATGATTATGAACATGCTCTTTTTTACTTTCTCGAGAACGCTATCATCAGCTGATGTCTGACCCAGTATGGATTGATGTACATGACGATGAACAGTTGTATTACTACACAGAGGTAGGGTAGGTACACCCCAAAAAGCACAACACAAATAAATACCGATGCCTCTCCACTCGCGAATGAATGTAGGCCTGTGCCACGGATGCAGATATGATAGCTCAGCCTACGGACTTTTTTTTTTACCACATGGAAGCGGGATCACACGTTCGACCATGAAAATTATTTAGAAAATCACCATTCATTCAATCTCTTCGGACGCCACTCCATGCCTGGCTGGTTTGGCACACCTTCCACAGCGTCGGGATCATGCATGTACGGTCCAACAACCATCAACCCTTGATATTCCTCTTCTTCCAACTCTTCGAAGACATAGGCACCCACTGAAGAATAATCCGATGAAACTTCACTGTCGCTGTAGTCTTGTAGTGAGTCCACTATGTACAATGTATTGAATGCAGAGAATGCTGTGATCGTGTTCTGGAATTGACGTCACACATCCGGGTTCCGGGATTTTCGCGGGAAAATATAACTTGGCTTCGGGAAATCGAAATAAATCAATAAATTCTCCATTTTGGGGAATTATTTCAAGATTTCCTTTTTTTACTGACATTAGAGAGATGGTTTGCGAGCTATTTTTTCTCTATTTAAAATTTTTAGTTGATACTTCACATAAGCCCTTTTTGAAAAAGGCATTTCCC
>NW_020872573.1:598156-607037 GCF_003789085.1 Penaeus vannamei
ACACACACACACACACACACACACACACACACACACACACACACACACACACACACACACACACACAATACACACATACAACAACACACAACACACACACACACACACACACACACACCACACACACACACACACACACACACACACACACACACACACACACACACACACACACACACACACACACACACACACAACACACACACACACAACACACACACACACACACACACACACACACACACACACACACACACACACACACACACACACACACACAATCTACCTCCTCATAGATTTTGTCATTGTATATATTATGCCCCATAAAGAAATAGAACCTCACAGAATCTAAATTCACACTTGGGGCTGAATGCCTGATGGGGCTGTTTTCTTGTGCGCAGCTTGTCTTCGTAGTTCTTCTTTTATGCACCCTGTCATGATGGAGCCTATCAGCAACACCACGACTAGGAGCAAATTGGCAGCCATATCACCAAAGCTGTAGAAAAGCATACAAAATGAATACCACGTGTGCTGCGTCCCCCTTGCATGTGTGCATTAAGTAAAGAGAACTTTTGTTAGTCAGATGATTACTGTGGTGTTTACTTGTAGTTTTCAATTCTGCACACTTTAACTGAAAAAGGATGTAATGGCAAGTATGTGTGCATAAAATGCTCATTTGAATATTAGCTCAAACCATACTTGAAACAAAATTAAAAGCAAAACAGTTTCATTCCTTAAGAGTCTTTTTTGTCATGATGTAGATTATTTGTTAATTTCTTGGTAAAAGTATTGTTATTATTTACCAACTTTTCATAAAACCCTGAAGGCTCTGTTGAATGCATATGAAATTTGTAGATAAAGCTTTTCCTTCCAATATACAATCATGTTTTAGAATATTTATATGTTCTCATAACATTATTTGCAGAAGGGTCACTTTATCAATATCATATGAATAGAACATTATTTGTTATCTTATTGGACTGCATTTTTGTAATAATGAAATCCTCCCAAAAAGCTATACCTATAACTATATATATTTATCCCCCTTTCCACTACTGCAACTCTTTGTAACATACCTTTCTGCAATAAAAGAAAATAGAGGCATTAAAGCAGAATCACCATTATCAACATACCTATCTAATAACTGACCATCAGCCATGGTGCAAAAGATGCCAAAGAACTGAGCTGATGCATTTAATAGGCCTGAACTTGTACCTTCAGCTTCTGGGTACGTTAACTCTGCTGCAAATTCAAAGCCCACAGGCAGATAGCCAGTCATGAAGAACCTGTTGAGAGATAGTAAAATGTGTTTTATCCTTCCACATTTTGTTCAGGGAAATCCATTACTATACAATGAAAAAAGAAAAGAAATGAAAAGAAAAGAAGGCAAGCAAGAAAAAAATGTAACCCAGGAGATTAATGGCAATATAATCTATAACATAATGCTTTCCTGATATTAACTTGATAACATTTTTATTGACAAGTACAGAGATGGCTAATAACGAGGTAAACTTACCCTAGTAACCCTGCAGTGACAAACACCAGCCACAACGTCTCCAGGCGGAATATGAATGTATACCCCAGCATGAACACCATTGACATGACATAAATAGTCAGTGTCACCAACCTGTTGGACAAAATTATAATTGTAACAGCCAGCTCATTACTTTTTTTTTATGAAGATATTGTAGACTAAGTGTGTGTGTGTGTGTGTGTGTGTGTGTGTGTGTGTGTGTGTGTGTGTGTGTGTGTGTGTGTGTGTGTGTGTGTGTGTGTGTGTGTGTGGTGAGTGCGTGTGAGTGAGTGAGTGAGTGAGTGAGTGAGTGAGTGAGTTGAGTGAGTGAGTGAGTGAGTGAGTGAGTGAGTGATGAGTGAGTGAGAGTGAGTGAGAGTGAGAGTGAGAGTGAGAGTGAGAGTGAGAGTGAGTGTGTGTGTGTCCTTTCCTTTTAAGTTCCTTAAAAAATAAATCTAATTATCAATATCACTTACAATAAATCAAGAAAATGTTAAACATATTTCAACCTTATTAAATGATTACATAATACTTAAACCTTGCATAACTTTAAACAAAATTCCCACCTTTATCCTAACAAAGAAAGAGAAAAACACAGCATAAAACAAGCACAACTAATATCAATCTTAAGCAAAGAAACTGCTCTGTTAAAAGCAACTAACTTACTTGAACTTTGCTGTCCTGTCTAGAATAAAACCGCACACAACAGAACCCAACATTCCTGCGAGAACAATGAGGAGCCCAATACGTCCAGCATTCAGAGTCTCACCCTGTTAAATTAAAAAAAGGACACTAATAATAAATAAATAAATAAATAACAGTATATATGTAATGCATATGTTGTACTAGTAGTATATCTATGGAACTATAATTCTTTACCTTCGAAAGGAATTTCAGAGTTATGTGAAATCCTTCATTACAGAACTAATATGGCAAATTTGTAATAGATATTTGTAATATATACTGTCCTACTTATAATATTCTAATGCAGCAATAATATTTCAACATGGAAGTTACTACTTACAAAAATGGTGTCAAATCTTCTGAATTTACAATAATATAGTATGAAAGTAGACTATAATAAAGAAGTATATGAATAATCAATACTGCTTAAATAAAGCAAGATAAATCTTCTCCACTACTTACAGGGAAATGTTTCAGAACAACTTGGTTGAGCAAAGTTGAAATGGCATAAAAGGCACCAACGTTGATTCCATACGATAAAAGAAGCAAGACGTAGTTTGGGTTCTTCATCAACCTGTGAGCAGCAAAACAGAGTCAGTCAGTCCATTACTAATTGGAAAGTGTTTTCAAACCAACAAATGACCAATCAAACGCTGGAGGATTTTCCTAAAAAAATATTATTTGACATATTCTATTTCAAAGAAACTGAAAATCTTAATAAAAAAATGGATTGGACCTTTTCCAATAAAAGAAAAGAGATTTGACATATTATCTCCAGCTCAAAGTACTACTACTGCTAACAAAAATAATAAAAATAATTATAATAATAATAATTACAGTAACAACAACAATGATAATAATAATAGCAATAATAACAAGATAATATCAAACATCATAATAATAACAATAATAATAATAATAAGAAAAAACCCTTAACTGCCCTTAGGACAAGCAAGCGCTTAGTTACCTTACAACACCATGGAAGTACGAGCCTGAGTCTTCTTGCGTGAGTGCAGCTGCACTGGGAGGTGTAGGTGGACATTCCTTAAACACTGGAAGAGGTAATAAGTATATCTGATATAAGGATAATGTAGAATTAAGGATGATGATGGCAGCAGTGACAACAATGACAATAACAGCGTGATGATTATGTATATGATGATGGTGGTATTACCAATAATAATAATAATAATAATAATAATAATAATAATAATAATAATAATAATAACAATAATAATAATCATAATAATAATAATAATAATAACAATAATAATGGTTATTACATAATGATGATGGTGGTGATGCTAATAATAATAAAACAATGGCAATAATGATGATAATAATGTTCTTTATAATGGTAATTATAATGATAATAATAAACAAAATAATAATAATAATAATAATATAATAATAATAATAATAATAATAATAATCATCATAGTGAATTACAATAACAATGACAATAATGATATAAGAAATAATAACTACATTCACAAGAGATATAATAATAGTAATGATGATCATAATAGTATTAAAATCAATGACAATAACATCAATTTATAATAACAACAATAACAGCACTAGCAATAATAACAACAATAATTACAATGATAACAAAAAAATAAGAATAATTATTACAACAACGATAATACTACTGATAATAATACTGGCAATAGTAATAATGATAAGAAAAATACTAATAAGAGCAATATCAATGATAATTACAATAATAATAATAATAACTACAATAATATTAAATGATAATACCAACAACAAACATAATATTGACAATATTAATAGCAATAACAATAACAACAACAAGAATAATAAAAATGAAAATATCAATAATAATAATAATAACAATAATAATAATAATTTATAATAACAATAGTAACATCTTTATCCATATTATCATTATTATTATATTATTATAATTACTATTATTATCATTAATAATAATAATGATAATAATAATAATGATAATAATAATAATAATAATAATGATAAATAAAACATTAATACCAATAACAACAAATAAATAAACTAATAATAACAAGAAAACAACAAAAATAATAATGACAATAAAAACACAATAATAATAACAACAACAATAACATTAATAATAATAATAACAACTATAATAATAATAATAATAATGATAATAATAATAATAATGATAATAATAATAATAAAAATAATGATAATAAAATAATTATGAAAATAATACTGATACTCTACTACAACCATTTATGCTATTACTAATCTCATTATAGAATTAACATTAATTATGTTAATTAGTAATGATAATGATAAAGTGATGATGATGATGATATTAGCAGTAATACTAACAACAGCAATAACATTTAAAACAATAAAATCAACAATAAAGATAGTAATAATGATAATGACAACTTTACACTGCCAACAACCAAACAACACATCCCGCCCCTTGTTAAACATTTCGCCCAACAGCCGAAACGAACAGAAAAAACACTCAGAAACGCCCCCGACCACATCTGGTCATGACGCGTGCAACCGCAAGGGCATCCAACATACACCTCGCTTTACAAGCTAACGAGGTTTCTGGCGAAAGGATACGGACGATCACTCAGCAGGTCCTCCGCTCATGACTAACATGCTGTCGACTTCTGTTTTAAGTGTGACTGCTATGGCCTATAGTTGCGGGCGTGCATGGCTCGCTTCTTGAATGGTTAATATCCTTAATTCACAGCTGGTTGGTGGCCGCCGGTGCCAAGCGCTTGGGACTTGTGTGCTTGGTTTGTCCGGCTGCACTGCTTACTGTGGGCGCCGGTTTTCGTCTGGGTCTGCAGGTGTGTTGTGTGTGTCGGGGGGGGTAATTGTGTGTGTGTGCGGGGGGGAGGGGTGCGAGTGCGCATTGCGCGATATCGCATACACATATTTGTGGTTGGTTGCAGGGGGTAGGGTATGTTTTTATCAATTCACTAACGCACACACACAATGCAATCCCACACACATGCTTGTCCTTCTCACAACACACACGCAACACTCAGGGGCGCACTCACACCCAAGATGATGGTGATGAAGAGCACCGTGTGAGGCCCGGCGACGAGTAGAACATGATGGCGAGCCCCCCGTGCCCACCTCGTCCTTGTCGGTCGTGTCGGGGACGATGGCAGGAGGCAGCAGGAACCCCAACGAACCCCGACTGTTTTGCGTGGGAGAAAATGGTGATGTGCTAGGTGAGTGAATGGGGGTTGAGAGAGGAAAGGGTTGGTTTGGTTTGGTCGTCCGAACTTTCTGTCGAAAAGCTATCACACCATGAATAATAGTAGCAAAATATAAATATCGCCATACATTGTCCTGTACATTGTACATGTGTGTGTGTGTGTGTTTATTTGATATATAATAATAATTACTTATATAATATATCCATTCGGTTCTGTCTGAGGAGGAACTCGTGAAGTGTTCGAAACGTCACGCTTATTTTCTATCTCATGTTTTCATATATAAATATATATAAGATAAATATAATATATATATATATATTATATATATGTATATATTATATAGGTATAATACATAGATAGATATGATACTGTATATGTTATGTAATTAAATTAATATTATATTATATATATATATATATACTATATATGTACTAATGTATATGTATATATATATAATATATATATATATATATATAATATATATATATATATATATATATGATCATCTGTCCATCCTTATCTATTCTCCGTTCCCCCTCTCCCCCCCTTCTCTCTCTCTCTCTCCTCTCTCTCTCGTCTCTCTCTCTCTCTTTTTTTTTTTTTTTTTCTCTCTTTCTCTCTCTCTCTCTCTCTCCCTCTCTCTCTCACCCCCCCCCTCTCTCTCTCACTCCCCCCTCTCTCTCTCCACACCCCCTCTCTCTCACACACCCCCTCTCTCTCTCCCCCCCCTCTCTCTCTCTCTCTCTCCTCTCTCTCTCTCTCTCTTCTTCACTCTCTCTCTCTCTCCTCTCTCTCTCTCTCTCTCTCTCTCTCGTCTCTCTCTCTCCTCTCTCTCTCCTCCCTCCGCAACACTTCCCCCCCTCGACCGACCTGGTTCCCCGAAGACGCCAATGCGCAGGCCGTGGACACCTGCGTGGGGCCGAACCAGACGGCGGCGAGGCGGGCGGGGATGCCCAGGATGAAGATCTGCGACACGGCCGTGATGCACTGACCCAGGAAGGTCACCCACCACCGGTCGGGGGCCACCGAGGCGACCTTGACCCACGACCCGATCATCGTGCCGCATGAACGCCTATGAGCACGGCTTCCGGAGACCCTGCGGAGCCGAGGTCAGAATGGCGGTGAAGACTGGATGCGCGGTGTCAGGGAGGAATGGTGTGATGGTGAGGGTGGTGATGATGATGATGATATTAGTGATGACGATGGGGGTGGTGGGACTAATAAAGGGTAATTTCATTATAATAATTCTGATGATTGGAAATTAATAATATTAATGATAACTATTATTATCATCATAACAATAAAAGCAATACTGAAAAAATCATGTTTATGAAAATCATAACAATCATAATAAAATATATATTTCTACAACTGATATTAATGCTACTTATAACAGCAGCAATAGTAGTGACAATGATAGTAATGATAACATTAGTAATAATAATAATGATAACAACAAACAATAATAATAATGATAACAACAACAAATAATAATAATGATAATAATGATAACAACATAATCAATACATAACAACAATAATAATAATGATAACAAAATATTAACAATACATACATACATATTTGCGAGTGCTTGTGTTGTTGCCAATCCCTCCAACTCCCCTTCCCCAAACTCCCCATCCACTCCCCCTACTCTCCACTCTCCCTTCACCTTTTCCTCTTCCTTCAACCTTTTGATCCCCCCTCCCTCCCTACTTCCCTCCCTATCTCCCCTCTCCCTAGACCTCCCTCTCCCTTTCCCACGCACCCCCCTCCTCCAACCCCATCAAGAACCCACAGGATGTTCCAAGGCCGGTCCACGGATCTGTATATCAAGAAGGATACTGACAATAGACATACAAAAGCCATGACAGGGAAGGGCACTGGCATTCCCTTTCAAGCGCGTGCCTCCCCCCCCCCCCCAGTGCTACCCGGTCGCCGTGCTCGGCATATGGAACGTCAGTGCCACGCTGAGATTTAGGATCGCCCTAAACAGCTGGTTTTGAAGACTTGGTGACTTAAAGCATAGAGGTGCCTGAAGACATGTCGAAAACGTGAACTCTGCCATGAGGGTTTTTGTCGTTTGGCTTCAAGTCATTAAATAAAAACAAGGGCTAATAATAATGGAAAAATAAGGAAGGGAGAGGGATTTGAGGGAGGGAGGAGGAGAGAGAGAGAGAGAGAGAGAGAGGAGAGGAGAGAGAGAGAGAGAGAGAGAGAGAGAGAGAGAGAGAGAGAGAGAGGAGAGAGAGAGAGAGAGAGAGAGAGAGAGAGAGAGAGAGAGAGAGAGAGAGAGAGAGAGAGAGAAGAGAGAAGAGAGAGAGAGAGAGAGAGAGAGAGAGAGAGAGAGAGAGAGAGAGAGAGAGAGAGAGAGAGAGAGAGAGCAGAGAGAGGGAGAGAGAGAGAGGGAGGCAGAGAGAAGAGAAGAGAGAGAGATCAGTGAGATAGTGGATAGATGATACATAATTCGTAATGTATTTTCTCCCATATGTAACATACGACCAACCAAACGCGTAAACATATTTATATAAACCAGAAGTGCACGCTTTTCAGTCGGGCTAAAAATTAAATAATACTCACGCAAGCATTATTCACAAAACTCTTACGGTCTGACAACGCCCAATTCCACTAATGCCGTTGCCTATTTCTGGTAGGCGGCCCCAGCAAAGTAAAAACTCTTTTTTTGAGTCGACTAAAAATGTTAAATAAAATACGGATCTGATTATGTGACGACATTACTGTCAAGAGATAATTACAATCATATGCTATATTTCACAGGAATGTATTTATCATAATTTCAAATATCTATTTTTATATTCAATGTTATTTGCGCGCTACCGCAGTTCCTTATTCTAACATTTTCAATTTTTTTTCTCAATAATTTCCTTTTCCCTTTAATTTCTCTGTCTTTAACCAAGAACCGTCGTAATGTGTATAATGAAACTATCTTTCCTAAACTTATATTTCCTTTCTAACATATCCTGGAATTATTTTTTTCCGTTCTTCCTCTCTTGAAAGAGGCTGGGAGAGGGAGAGGGAGAAGGGAGAGGGAGAGGGGAGGAGAGGGGAAGGGGAAGAGGGAGAGGAGATTGGAGAGAGGAGAGGAGAAGGAGAGGAAGAAGGCGGAGTGAGAGACGATAAGGAGATGACAGGATTATGGCGAGAGAGAGCGGAGAGTCTTATAATGTGACATCGGATGTGAGCGAGGTAGAATGGTGAATTATCGAGAGTGGAAGACTGAAGGGGAGATAGAAGAGAGGGGAAGCGGCGAAAGAGAGAGGAGGTCGGGTCGGCTCGACCCGACAGCTATTTTGGGGGCGTTTTTCATTTGCCGCTATCAGAGAGCCTCTGAGCAAACCGCGATGGTGCGAGATTCGCGGAGAGTATTGAGTCAGATCTTGAGATGCTCTTCTCTCTGTCTTCTCGGTCTCGATCTTTCTCTTTCATTTCACTTCTCTTTCTGTTGTCCTCTCTTGGT
>NW_020872573.1:607137-612137 GCF_003789085.1 Penaeus vannamei
TACATGACAAAGCATGTATGAAATACTTGGATATTATATGATTATCTATTAATTACCTATTATTGTAGCTCTAATGGTCGAAAAAATAACTCCAGTCGGACGGGTATCATACGCGTCCTTTTCTCAGCGCGGCCGACCGTCGTGGACCATGAAATACGTTTCTTTGCATCTGCAGGATACTGGTGTTTAACTCAACGGGGTCACATGGCCAATTTTCAAACTCAGACCCCGTGGACAAGTTCTAAGCCTAGTGACACCAGGGCAGGACGTTATCAGGATTCCTCTTCTGTTTTGGGCGATTTTACGGGGATAAACCCCTCGACCTGGGTCGTCCCTATACCCAGAGTGTGACTGGTGTGTGTGGGTGTACCATCACCAAATTGTGTCGGACATAAAAGCCAAGGCATGTGGATAATCAGTGTTATATGAAACTTACGAATGCTGAGTCGTGCCTAAGTAATGAGGTGCTCTACGAGGGACCGTTGGCGAGGCCTGTGGAGTGTATGTGTGACAGCACTTGACCTGCGCTCGCACTCTCCCCTCGCCCGACCGCGAGAGTAAATCACCTCAGCGGCGGTCTGTCACCCGCCCGCGGCCCCCACCATGGAGGGGGAAGGTGACGGCCTTGGGGCCACCGCGGTGCCACCCACCCCCACAACCCCCCACCCTGTGGAAGAGATTGATTCTTCTGACATGAACAACGAGGAATCACCTGCAAACCCTGACGTTGACGACGAGGGCTTTCAAGTCGTCATTGCGAAAAGAAATAAAAAGACAACACATGAATCCGGTAACGCGACTGATGAACGACCCAGGATCAATTACTGAGAACCCATCGCCCCAAGACAGAAGTACATCCGCTTGGCCTTCCCCGAGGAAACGTCCACTGTCGATAAAATAAGGTGGATGAAGGAAGTCAGCCGACTCCCTTCCCTCCAAGAGCATGGACCACTAGACATGGTGCAGGGGAAATGGCGATCCTCGCGCTATGTCTACGTCCGACAGGACCAACGACACTACGTAGCCCAGATGATCAATGGTGCTGTCGCAGGGATTTAGCTTGAAGAAAAAGATGAGTATCAGCCCAGACCCAAGAGATATGGGGAATACCTGGTTACTAGGTTTCCAAAGGAGGCCCCTGCAGATGACGCAATGCACCTTCCGGGTGTTTTTAAAGCCCAGAGAATCTATAAAGAAGGGCAGCCATTAAATAGAATCATAATTGTGTGGAGCGGAGAACGCCCACCACCCACTGAACATCACTTCTTTGGCAAGTACATAGAGCCGAGCTCTATACGCCCATAGAGCTCTGAGGTGGTGGACTGCTACAAGTGCCAGGGTTACGGCCACGTAGCCAAACACTGCAGGAAGGAATCAGCTTGTGCTGTCTGTGCAGAAGCTTATCAGACAAAGGACTGCCCTTCAAGAAACAGAGGAAAGGACAACGACACCGAATACGCCGTCACCATCGTGAAGAGGTGCGTCAGATGCGGGGAGCAAGTTTATCACGGCCTGCCACTGTAACTGCCCGCACAAGCCGGCACGCCTACCCCCCCCCCCCCTTGCCCCGACCGTACCCTTCGATCGCGAAGTGGAGATGCCCAGCCCAGCTACACCCTGCCCGGTGCAATGTGATGTCACTAATCCACAGGATTTCCCGGAGCTGCTTGGTGGGGTTCCCATCCCAGAAAACAGTGCCTCATAACTAACGAATGGGGAAAAAATCAAGGAAATGGCCGAGGAAATAAGTAGCCTCAGGTAAGAAATTGCTGAACAAAAAAATGTCAAAGGAAAGAGAAAGTTAAAGTGTATATAGGAAAAATACACTTCCTAATGATGTCAGTGATATCGAAAATGTGAATGAGGTCTCTCATGCTAATGCTAATATTACACATGATAATGATAATATTACACATGATAATGTTAATATTACACATGATAATGATAATATTACACATGATAATGATATTATATCACATAATTATGATAATATTACACATCATCATCATCATCAAGGGGGCTGACGCCGACGGGGGCGCATAGCCGCATCCACCCTTCGCTTCCACCTACGAGGATCCCTCATGGCTAGACGCCAGGCAGGGACTCGGCCCATCTCTATTTCTTCATGGCAGGTTTGGTCGATCTGCCCAAGCCACGACTTCCTCGGTCGTCCCACAGGCCTCCTCCACCCAGGGTTGTCTCGAACAGAGACGACCTGATGGGCAGGATCATCCTGAGGAAAGTGAGCCAGGTGGCCGTATAGCCTGAGTTGGCGATCACGGATTGTGCATATAACAGGTCCTGTGCCAGTCTCACGATGCAACCGTTGGTTGGACACATGGTCCCGCCAACAGTGCCCCATGATCTGGCGCAAGGACCTATTACAAAAGGCTTCAAGACGAGCCTCCAAGGCACAGGACAATGTCCAAGTTTTGCTACCGTATAGCAAAACTGGTATTATCAGGGCCTTGAAAACCCATAGCTTGGTCCTTCTGCACAGGTACCGACATCTCCAAATACTCTTGTTGAGAGAGTTCATAACCCCTGCTGCCAGGCCAATCCGTCTGCTGACTTCATGGTCTGACAGCCCAGAATTATGAACTACACTACCAAGGTATGTAAAGCTCTCTGTGACTTCAATGTCTTCTCCGCAAGCATGTACCGACTGAACAGGTTCTCCTAACAAGACCCCAAATTCCTGGACCTCGGTCTTGGTCCAGGAGACCTCTAGACCCAAGGGCTTCGCTTCATTGCTAAATGCATCGAGAGCCGCCACTAGGGTTTCCAAAGACTCGGATAGAATGGCAACGTCATCAGCAGTCAAGGTCTGTATCCTTGATATTGCCCAGTATTGCTCCACAATGATCTCCCAAAGTGACTCCCGATACACCGTATCGAACGCCTTCTTGAGGTCAATGTAGGCTGCAAGCAGCCCACGCCTGAACTCACGGCTAGTCTATTGTGGACTTACTAGGAGTGAATCCGGATTGCTCCAGTCTCTGGTGCCTCAGTAGATGGGCTCTGATACGTTTCAATAGGATGTGGGCGAGAACCTTGCCTGGTATACTGAGCAGTGTGATACCTTGGTGATTGCTGCAGTCCCAACGGTCCCCCTTATCCTTCCAGAGAGGGATGACCACACCCCTTAACAGGTCAGGAAGAATGGAACCGGACCGCCAGATAGCAGCCAGGACAGCATGTAACCCACGTGCCATAGGTTCACCACCAGCCTTTAACAGTTCAGCTGGTATGCCGCAGATACCCGCTGCTTTACCACTCTTCAGCTCGGAAATCGCCTCCCTAACTTCAGTTAGGGAGGGAGGGTCCTCACTGATAGGTGGATCCGGCAACGGAATCTCGACACTACCCGCATCCAAGTTAACTGTTGGTTGGTCAACCTGGTACAGCTGCTCAAAATACTCAGCCCAACGTTCCCACACCGCAACAGGATCTGAAACGATCTGACCACTTACTGAGCGAACTGCTGTCACCTGTGAAGAGGGCTTGGAGTTCAGCTTTCTCAGGGCTTGGTATGCAGGACGAAGGTCATTTACTAAGAAATGGCCTTCTACCTCCTCTGCAAGACTCCTAATAAACTGTTCCTTGTCCCTTCTTAACAGGGACTGAGTTCTGCGCACATGAGAACGGTGCAATTCCCGATCCCCTGTCAGATGAGCCGCATGACATGCATCTGTGGCTTCCAGTGTCTCCTGCGAGATGGAATTCTGTACTGCTCTCGGATGTACACCAATCGTATCTTGAGCTGCATCAAGTGTTTCACGCTTAAAGGTATCCCACAGAAGAACAGGGTCTGTCAGACTGTCAAGCATTGCGAAACGATCAGAGATTGCCTCAGCACACTCCCCCTCCCTCAGCCTGTCCAAATGAAACAACCTAGGGTGATCATTTGACCGCTGGGGAGTTTTGAAGTGGACCCGGAGGGTAGCCACAACCAATCTATGGTCAGTACCACAGAACTCAGCAGTCCTGTACACCCTGTAATTCTGAAGGATCCTCCGAGTGCTAACGAGTATGTGGTCGATCTCCTTGGCTGCATTACCCGCATCACTGTACCATGTCCAGCGATGTGGGTCTGGGCGCTGGTACCAGGAGCCAGAAATCCTCAATTTCTGGGACCTAGCAAAGTCCCGGAAAAGGAGGCTATTCTCGCTACCGGCATCAGCTCCTGAACCATGGGGACCGACAGACATCTCATAGCCAGCTCGATCACAGCCAGATACCGCATTGAAGTCACCCAGAACAATGCGAATATCTCGCTGGGGACATCTGTCTACCACAGATGTAAGTTTGGCGTAGAATATCTCTTTCATGTCAAGTTTACAAACATCAGTAGGAGTGTACACAGCAATAAGAGACATGAAGCCAAAAGATAGCTTCAATCTCAATACCATTATACGCTCATCAACAGGAGTAACCTCTACTACCGAGGGCTGGAGTCTGCTGGAGGTGGCAATGGCTACTCCCTGGAGATGGTGGCCGTCGCTGCGGCCCGACCAGTAATAGGTGTAGCCACCTACACAGGTCATGCCGCTGCCAGGCCTCCTCACCTCCGAGAGAGCAGCCACCTCAACTCTCAGCCTCCCCAGTTCCCTCGACAGTAGAGGCAACCGATCATCCTGATGCAAAGAACGGACGTTCCAAGCCCCCACCCTGACTTCCCGCCTGAGGTTCAGCCTCTGGCAGTCGCTCCGGGTGTATGCCACCTCTGCCACCCCCACCGACGTTGCCCCATATAAAAGGGGGTGGCAGGCTGGTGCCTCATCATCCACCTGTGGGGTTCCCGAGGGCTTTCCCCACAAGCTTCCTCTGGCTGGCGTCCACCAGAGCGCAGGCGAGACGAGTAGTTCCCATTCCCAGCCTGCGCTCCAGCAGTTGCCCTCCCAGCAGGGCCCACAGTCTGCCTCACTTGCTGGGTGGGAGGGACTTTTCCCCTCCTCCCAGCCTTTCCGTTTATTTGTGGCATTGCCGATTGGTTATAT
>NW_020872573.1:617137-624637 GCF_003789085.1 Penaeus vannamei
TACACCTGCGCTGCTGTGCTACGATAAACCTCCACCAAAAATTTCATTCATAGACGCTGGTGAAGCAACAAACAGTATAAAAAAGTTTATTTAGTCTGTGTTGCATATTTTTTCATGTTTCCTTCCTTCCTGATATATACCAAACATGGTATGAAATGTCTTGCTCTACATATGTTAATTACATCCAAAAATATATTTATGATTACTATTGTAATTATTACAGTTTAGTTTCTCTGTCATTTATGATATTTGCAACATCTGCCAATGACACTATTTCTTTAAAAAGTATATTGTTTTGAGTGATGAATTAAAAACGTTTAGTTTACTTAATTTGTAAGACCTATACTGCAGTATGTATTTCAATAAAATGAAACATGCAAATTGATATATTCCACACTACTTAAAGGGAACAATCGCTTAGAAATATGTATCAACTACGTATATCTAGTTGATAAACACCTAAACAATACATTCATGAACAAAAGAGATATAAAAAACTCCTATATCCAATACAGATAGAGTTGAGCCAATACAATAAGTACTAAAGACATATCCAAAATACCACACCCATTGTGCTCAGTAGTGAAAGTTGCCAAATTTTTATTTTGATGGTCATTATGACCCATTTTCTCCTTGATCCAGTTGAGATAAAAATAAACATTAGTAAATCCTTGAGGGTAAGCTGTTTTACATCCCTTCGTGGAGAAGGAAACGAGGCCCACGAGATAGCCTTCGTGCATCGCCGGACCCCCCGAGTCGCCCTGGAAAAGGAGGGAGTGGATGAACGAGGTGATGTTCAGTGAGAAAGGGACTGGGGAAGGAGGGAATCGATGGATAGGGAAAGGGAGAAAGGAATGGACAGTTATTTTTATTTAATGAATGTCATATTTAATAAAAAAGACTATTTGCAAATGAAATGGGAGAATGAGAGAGACAGGCGAGGACAGGAGGAAGAGCAATGGCGAGGGAGAAATAGAGAAAGCTAGAGGCAGAGAGAGAGACAGAGAAAGAGAAAGAGTTTATTCCAATGATTCTGCAGACCACGGAAGAGCGACTCACATTACAGGGGCCAACGTCCCAATTCGCCGCAGTTGTGCAGAATATGCTTTTGTCCACCCATCGGAAATAATTCTCGCATTCCTTTAGAGGGATGGTTCGGGTAACTATTTCTTGGAGAGTCGTAAGAGGTTTGGTCACTTCCGACACTGCAATTCAGCCATTGGCAAGAACGGATATTTAGATAGAGGGAAAAAAACTATATGAAATTCAGCTTCTGATGAAAAAAAAAAAAAACAATAAGAAATTAATTGTACAATTAAACAGAAAAAGTGTAGATAAGAAATCTTCATTTTCGTAAAAAAACAAAAACAAAAAAACTTACAGGTTCTTCCCCAACCAGTGACCACCACTTCCATATACTCGTCCACGTTACGAGTCGGCAATTTGATGGGGAAAACTTTATCTGAGAAGGGAAACGAAAGTTTTTTTTTCTTCTTTTCCTTAATGTATATATATATATATATATATATATATATATATAATATATATATATATATATATATATATATATATATATATATACATACACACACACACACACACACACACAATATATATATATATATATATATATATATATATATATATATATATATATATATATATATATATATATATTATATATATACATATACATACATATGCATGCAGGTATGTATGTATATATATATATATGACAGCGTATTTCACTGACTTTTACGAAAACGTGTATAGACAAATGTATAAGTATATAGACATGCACATATGCGCACACACACTCACAAACAAGCATATTTACACCTCTAGCATGGACAGTAAAAAAACATTATAACTTACCATTCATATGTACCTTCTCTTCCAGTTTTAGAAGGGCAATGTCACCCTTTAAGTGACCTTCCTTGGGCTTATAGCGCGGATGAACGAACGTCTTGGCAACGGGAATCGTCTGGGTAAAGTCCTCCTTCACCCTTCGGTCGTGTATGCCCACAGTGACAGTCATTCGCGCATCACTCTTTCTTAAAAAAAGAAAAAGGAAAATGAGAGGAAAGGAAAGGAGAGTAGATGATCATGGCAAAGAAGAAAAAGGAGAAGAAAATGAATATACTGTAACATAGGCAGCAACAGGACTGAACTATGCCAGCATACTGTTGCTGTTATCATTATGTTATTATTACTTTTATCATTAATATCATTCTTATCACTATTGATATTCTTAATACATATTATCTTTACTATGAATATTAGTTACATTATCATAATGATAATGCATTGCCATTAGCATTATTATCGTCAACATCATCACCATCAGTACTCACTTTGGTATACAGTGGGCAGCTGTCAGGACAAACAGTTCGCTGATGACAGCAGCCCCGCAGACTCCTCCTCCTCCTGAGAGAAAAGCCTGGTACCCGCGCTCGTACGGCTCTGCCTCAAAGCCTCCCACGATGCGCGTGCCGTCTGGGGGAAGAGGGGAAATGGCGTGGATTTTGAGTATGGATTATAGTGTGTGTTTGGGTGTTGTGTGTAGTGTTGGGGGGTGTGTGTGTGTAGACAGCATGGCGTGAAAGTGACAGCTGCATTACTGACAATTTCTCATTTCTCAACACAACATGATATTTCAAACCATTGTATTTCGTAATTAGTATTAATGAAACAAATCACGATTTTGACAATAATGACCACAGCAAATATAGCAATCGTTATCATGGCAAATTGTGTGTGTGTGTTTTTGTGTGTATGTGTGTGCCTGTGCTTGTATCTGTGGGTTTGTGCGTATGTATGTATGATTGTGTGTGTTTGCGTATGTACATATGTATGCGTGCGTGCGTGCGTGCGTGTGCATGTGCGTGTGCGTGTGTGTGTGTCTGTGTGTGTGTGCGTGCGTGTGTGCCTGTATGTGTGCATGTACGTATATATGCATGCGTATGTGTGCGCGGAGGCACAGACTTACGAAGAGGAGGTCCTTCGGCAGGGACCTCGACTGGAGGAAGCGGGTTCTGCAAAATGAATTTAAACATATGTTACAAATGATTACACGAAGCATACAACTTGTTCTATAAAGATGTAAATATAATATTCATTTCTCTAATCAAACGCAGTTAGACTCTGTGAGGACGACAGTGGTCACGCTTCTCTCTCGACTTTTAAACGGTATAATTATCTTTATGGATAGCAATTAATAAGAACAAATATCCATTTAGATTTTGTAGAACAGAAAATTGTATTCTTAACTCATAAGAATGAAGCTTACACAGAACAACAAAAGATTATTTCGTCCCTAGATCTTTTCTACAATATATGCCTACTTATTTATTTGTGCATTTTAGAGCATTTTATCATTCTTGTGAAGAGGGGAGTTGTTCACAGTGTTGAGGTCACAGACATAATTGAAGCAGGATATATTATAACTACCATATTAGTCAACTTAGATTTTGTTGAATTGATCTACACAACCATAACACACTGTATAACAAACATCACAACTGATATATAATTAGTCCCTTACAACAGGTTTACGTCATCTCACAATTAATATTCGAATTGTGGAATGGAAGGGAAACGAGGACCGTCTCAATTGCGCGTCATTATCGCAAGCACCATGCATGAACACAATCACTGTACTTTTATTACTCAATTATTGAGCAGAATTACCACCGGGTGTAGAGCGCCTGGCCCAGAAGCAAGAGGGCGAGACAAAAAAAAAAAAAAAAAAAAAAAGAAAACAAGAAGAAAGAATGTCTATAGTCTGTGCGGAACGACATGGCTAACGCTTCTTCTCTCGATTTGAACGGTATGAATTACTTTCATGGATATCAATTAATAAAAACAACTATTTATTTGGATTTGGTAGAACAGAAAAGAAAATGCATTCCAAGCTCATAAGAATGGAGCTTACATAGAACATCAAAAGATGTTTCCGTCCCTAGATCTTTTCTACAATATATGCCTTTCTATTCATTTGCACATTTATGAGCATTTTATAATTGTTTTTAATAGGGGGTTGTTCATTGTGCTGAGGTCACCGACATAATCGCAGTCAACAAATTTTGTAGAATTGATGTACACAACCATAACACACTGTACAACAAACATCACAACTGATATATAATTAGTCCCTTACAACAGGTTTACGGCATCTCACAATTAATATTCGAATTGTGGAATGGAAGGGAAACGAGGACCGTCTCAATTGCCCGTCATTATCGCAAGCACCATGCATGAACACAATCACTGTACTTTTATTACTCAATTATTGAGCAGAATTACCCACCGGGTGTAGAGCGCCTGGCCCAAGAAAGCAAGAGGGCGAGACAAAAAAAAAAAAAAAGAAAAAAAAAGAAAGAAAAAAAAAAAACTACCTTCGGCTTAGTATAACCTTGAAGTAAAGAATCCAAATACGATATATCGCGGTTCTCCATAATAGTCGTATATCAATAATTGATATAGGTACAGTTCCAGAGTTACATTACAAGTGGTTCCAACTTTCGTACATCTGGCAACCTCATCGATGCAAACCTAGCTTAAATATAAATAACCAGTGTTTATCATTATCTATTTCTGGAAAGTATGTAAACCATTTGATCTTTCATTTACCTCAAACGAGTGACAGCAAAACGAGTGGCATTAGTTATCGTTGACTTTGTAGTAGGATGTTTTCCAAATGCGATTTCCTGAAATCCTCTTCATCGAAATGGCAACACCGATGACTGCACATTTCTTGAAATATAAAAGCTAAATATTTCTTTTAAACATCTATGTACAGCAGGCAAATCAAATGAAAATCTACAAAATAGCCGAGTCTTTTGTAAATGCTTTTCGTAATTACACCATCTGTTGGCGGCTGATGTAACTGTAATGGACTGAAAATGTACAATATCTTAATTAGTCTCTCCCTTGGCAGCCTGGCATCCAAATAAAATCACGAAGTGACTAGCGGAACAAAACTCTACGGGAACCGCACGCCCGATTTGATTAAGATGTATCACTACGTAAGGTTGCACGAATGTAGCGCTGAGACGGGCGGACGAAGCCGCGAGTAAAAGATCCCAAAGAGGAACACCTTTCCTTTCAAGAGAAGGCGGAAAGCACCCTTAGACCGCCCCAGGAAGGCGCATGCGTGCCCGTATACGTATCGTCATTTATTTTAATAAATCTTTACTTTTTAGGCAAATAAGAGAATGATAATTTTTTAGTAAACCTCGCCACTCTTCAAAGCACAAAGCACCAGTTTTTAAAAGGGGAAAGAGATGAGAGCATAAACAGTGAAAAAACTTATTTATAGCCGAGTCACGGCTGAAAGTTTTCTTTAATTAGTTTTTTTTTATCAAAAGATATAATTTTTGATTAGTTATTTTTCTTTTTAAAGGTCTTATATTAAAGAAATGCTTATTTTGAAAGCAGCCGTATGACTCTTTTCATTATAAGAATTTATTAAAGAAATTTTAGAATAAACATACACACCCTGCTACCTGTGTTCCTTGGGAGCACAGGTGTAATTAGGTGGTTCTCACCTATTCACGGCAGTTGCTGCAGGTGGAGGCGGGAACACCCTAGACTAGGCTGTCCTCCCTTTTCCTTTGTTTTTCGTGGATTACCCTTTTATTGCTGATTGAGATACTGCAGCACGAAGGTAAAGTGGTCGTGAGAAAGGTTATTTTCAGTGGCAAAGTGTTGCTTTAGATATACATTCGGGCAAAGAACCGAAAGAACTTTTATCGCTCCTTTCTTTTAAGTGATTTCATTTTCAACATGGGAGTGAGCGGATTATATTTTACATACTTTTGGTATTTTTAAAGTTTTTAAATTTTTAAAAGTTCTTTTTAAGGTGACTTGTCCCTGTCCCTTTTAGATTTTGTTTTAGATTTTGCATTGCTTTACGAAGTGTTTTCATTTTATTCTCATTGTTTTATAATAAAATGATTTCTATAATCAGTGATTTTCTTAAACTCTTATCAAGTTTTTAAAAGGTTGATGTACCTGAAGAGATTTCTATAAGTAACTTGCTTGCTGGTTCGTTAACTTACCTGAAAGAAATAATGATTAAGTACTTGCTGGTTCGTTAACTTACCTGAAAGAAATAATGATTAAGTACTTGCTGGTTCATTAACTTACCTGAAAAATAATGATCAAGTGCTTGCTGGTTCATTGACTTACCTGAAAAATAATGATCAAGTGCTTGCTGGTTCATTGACTTACCTGAAAGAGAATTATCTATACAAGATAGCCTTACCCGAAATCCTTCACACGTGGTGAAAATCCCGTGCTCGTCCTCCTCGCTCTGATTACGTTTACCCTTTGCTAACTCATACATTCTACACTAAACACATCGCAACAATTGTACACAGTCTTTCTCTCCTTTCCACAAGCCCTTCACACACTGTCTTCTCCCAAATAACACCCCGTTCCCGTACGTACTAAACGGGGGGGGGGGCATTGAGCGCTACTATTGTACATTTCTGTAATGATGATAATAATAATAATAATAATAATAATAATAAAGAGTTTATTAAGTAAAGTTTTAGTTACAAGGGTAAAATTGTTACTTTACACAGTCAGGCACGGTAATAGAATAAAGTAAAGTTCAATACACTACATAACCAGTTACGTGAGTTTCTTCTTTCCGTCAGAACCAAACATGCTGCATTATTATCTTAATTATAGAATATTAACTGAAAACTCAAAACCGCAGTGACGCTTTGTCGCGAGTATGTGTGTCCAGCGTTTATGGAAATACGAAGTCAATACATGGAGTTCCGATACAATGTGTATGATTCGTTTTGGTTATTATGGATGCCCTTTGTTGTGCTAAGTTGTGATCCTAGTTTTCGCTATTGAGCGAGAGCATACATTTTTGCTTCCTTCATCTCGAGCACCTGTTAGCTGGCTGGCTCCAGGGAGGTCAATATCAAAAGCCTAAGAACCGACTCCCATTACATGTGCTGTATGATATCTGATATCTTTAAAAAAGATCTTGACCATTCTGATGAAAAAGGTATTACATCTCGCTCTCTACTTCCATTTGTTATACGTTCATTTTTCTTCCTTTTACGAATGTGCGACTGTTTACAATATCTGCGTATGTGAAGAAAAAATGGCATACTGGTCATTCCTCAAGATTTTTTTTTTATTTTTATTTTTTATGTATATCTTGATAATCACCTATGGAATAATAAAAGCCAAAAATAAGATCAGATTTTAGCACCAGATAAAGGGCATTCAAAATCCTCCGAACGAATTATGGATACTGTTTCGTAGCTCATCACCGAGCATAAACGTATTTCCATTAACGGTAAATGCGCACATACAACGATAAAGCATTTGTATATTCACTGTTGTCCTACTCGTGTTTCCTATGTAATGAGATAGTGAATAATAATTAGCAAAAACTGCACCATCACTTCGATTAGCCTCTATTAAATGGTGCTGATACGAGAAGCATTTACAAAGTTCTTAGTGATTTTG
>NW_020872573.1:639637-647137 GCF_003789085.1 Penaeus vannamei
CAGAAACAGTTAATTAAAAACATATACCAGCATATACTGGTAATGTTATTACCCCACGCCAAGGAAGTTATGTGTTTTGGTAGTGTTGTTTAGTTTGTCTGTTGGAGTGTTAATTGTTTTTTCCTTGGTTAGCAGAACAACTCAAAAAGTTATGAACAGATAAAGATGTGTCTTTGTCTACCTTAGGATTCATTAGCAATGCGAGATAGACACTTAAATTATCTTCATTATCATTATTATTATTATTTAATTCTTCAAGTTTGAATCTTTTTACTGCATCAGTTACACTACTGCATTAACGGAGGTATATGCACTTCGAGCGCGTCTAGTCGCTTTTATTATAATCATTATTTTTATAAATACATCATCACCATCAATATTATTGACAATACTATTATCATCAGTATCATCATTACCATTACTCACTCCGGCACGCAATGAGCAACTGTCAGGAGAAACTGGTCACTGATGACGCCGCCGCCGCAGAAGAAATGGCCACTGTCCATGAGAGCAGCCTGGAACCCGTGCTTGTGCGGCTCTGCCTCGCCCCCCCCCACAATGCGGTTGGAGGCTGGGAGAAGAGAGTCAAAGAGAGTTAATTCAGGGTATAGATTATGGTGTGTGTGTGCGTGTTTGTGTGTTCTGTGTTGTGTTGGGTATATGCACGTATGTATGTGTGTGTGTGTGTGTGTGTGTCTATGCATGCATGTATATATGAATCCATTTATGTATATATGTATACGTATGTGCGCGCGGAGACAAAAACTTACGAGTAAAAGTTTTTGCAGCAGTGACCTTGATAGGAGGAATCCGGGCCTAGAAAATAAATTTGATCATATAAATTACAAATGATCACTCACAAAGCATGCAACCTGTTAGATAAAGCTGTAAAGATCAGATTAATATCCTCCAATCAAACGCAGCTTAGACTCTGTAAGGACGACAGGGATTGCGCTTTTGTCTCGACTTTTGAATGGTATAACTTTTATGGGTAGCAATTAAGAGGAACAACTATTCCTTTGGTTTTGGTAGAACAAAATAAAAATCGGAATCTCCTATAAGCTCATAAGAATAAAGCTAACACTGAATATTAAAAAGTGATGTCTTCGTCCATGGCTCTGTTCAATATTTAAGATGGAAGCTGTTCATTGCACAGATCTGTGTAAGAGTGCAACAGATATAGGTCCTGCAGACGAACGTTGCAATCATCATCCATGGAACAGCCTTTCAGTCTTGACCTCCTCTCCCGCCATGCAGTCCTGACCCCCTTCGGCCTGACCCCCTTCGGCCTCGTGAATGCAATCGGCGTCACACATTCCCAGCCAAGGTCGACCTCCAACGCGAGAACTGGTACTTATGCACTGGCGGTTCGTAAAAGGGCCGAGCGCTTGTAGCCGCTGACTGGTACTATATTAAGCAAATTCAGGTGGCTGAACGATATTAACTATAAAGAAAAAGAAAGAAAAAAAACGGCAGATTTAGTAAAGGCAAGAAAGATTTACAGTAACATAGACAAGGAATGGAGAGTTTGTGTTTTTTTATATGTGAAGCTTGGAATCATTTTAATACTAAGTTCAAGTTTAACAGACGAAATAGTGAAATCTATCGCCTCAACTTTTCAATATGTCAAAAAACTCTTAAATAGCCGTCATAATTTTCCAATAAGACTCCGTGTGAGATAAATTAATACTACACTATCAATTAATTCAAAATCTGTTGAATTCATCACAACGGATATATGATTAAATCCTCACAAAAGGATTATTGAATCTCACGATAAAAACTCGAATTATGGAATGGAAGAGCAACGCGAACAGTCTCTGCTGTTGTTCCTTATCGCGAGCATCATGCATGAACACAATCACTGGACTTTCACTACTAAATCCGAGCACAATTAATGAATAGATTTTGAGCATCTAACTCATTTAAGCAAGAAGAGACAAAAACACACAAAAGGAGCAAATAAAAAATAAAATTAACTTCAAACTAGTGTGATTTTGAAATAAAGATACTGTTTAGATCCCAATACGATACCCCTGGGGTGTTTGTAACAGACTGTCGCTTTGAAAATATGAAGAAACCAATGTCTATTATCATCTAATCTTGGAAATACGTAAGCCACTTGATCTTCTTTTACTTCAAATAAGTGATATCAAAATGAGTGGCGTTTGTTATCGTCGACTTTGTAGCAAGATATTTTCCAAATGCGATTTCCTGAGATCCTCTTCACCGAAATGGCAACACCTATAGAGGCCCGGCGGCATTCGCCCTCCCGCTTCCTTCAACACAAGTATCGATTGTGGCTGCACATTTCTTGAAAAGAAAAATTGTTTTGAATATAGCAGGTTAATCAAATGCAAATCTACAAAATCGCCGAGTACTTTGTAAATGGTTCTTTTATGTTCACCATATGTTTGCTGCTAATGTAATTTATTTAATGACGTTTTTTTCTTTTCACCAGAGCCAAACATATATTTTTAATATTAGAAAACTGAATGCAAAGCAACATTAGGGTTAATTTAGTCAATACATGGGGATGATTGCGATGCAGTATGTATAATTCGTTTTCGGTAATTCTGGATTCCCTGTGCTTAATGTGATTCTAGGTTTCGCTATTATTATATGAGGAGACGCATCCACCTTCAAACAGCTGAGCGAGAGCATGCATGTTTGCTTGTTTCATCTCGAGCAGCAACTAGAGAGGGTTAAAAGATGAGTCGATTCCCAATACATGTGCTGTATGATATCTGATATCTTCAAAAAAGATCTTTGTCATATGATGAATAATGGGCATTGCATCACGCTCTTTACTTTCATTTGTCATATATGCATCTTTTCCTCCTGTTTACAGTAGATAAAATTGGCATGCTCGTCCTTTCTCACGAAATTAAAGTTTCTATATATCATCTTGATAATAACCTATACAATAATAAAAGCCGAAGCTATGATTAGATTTTAGCATCATATAAATGGCATTCACAATAATCCAAACGAATTATACATCCTGTTCCTTAGCTCATCACCAAGCATAGACGACACACACATACATTTATACATATACACGCACGCACGCAGTGAAAGAAAATATACATTCATTGTTGCCATATTCCGGTTTAATGAGGAATATAATGCAGAGGAAACAACCCATTAAATCGATTGGCCCAGCTACGAGAAGCATTTACAAAGGTCTCGGTGATTTTGCATTTTTATTTGATTTAGCTGTCATAAATAAATGTTTAAAGCATGAAGCGTTTTCATGTTTCAAGAAATTTGCAGCTATAATTGACACTACCTGTGTTGGTAGAAGGGGGAAGTGCCGCCTCGTCCTCCAGAAGTGTTATCATTTCGATAAGATAAAATAAATATAAAGGAATAAATGGTAATTGCGTTCGAAAAATATCCCCCTACAAAGTAACCGATAACTAATGACAAATATTTTATCACCTGTTTGAAAAAAAAAAAAAAAGTGAAAGGAGAAAGTCAGTTATTCATATACTACCAATCACAGCATTACAAACAACCTAGGGATTTCGCTTCTTTCATAAAGATATTATTTACGCAATATTTACATAGAAATAGAAGCCAGATGAACCCAACAACGTACCGATATATCACTCAGAACTGTACTTTCACCATGAGTTTTGCCAAAGTGGATAAACGAACCACAAGCCTTGTTCAGTGTTCACGATGACCTCGAAAGCATTGCACGCGCTGCTACAACGATTATATATATATAATATATATATATATATATATATTATTATATATATATATATATATATATATATATTATTATATATATATATATATATATATAACGAAAAAAAAAAAAAAAACGTCGGGACGACGAAAATTCATAGGATAGAAGTAAAGGTCGAACATAGCGTTCGGAACTATGCTATAGAAAGGACATGCACCTTTACTCGCTACAGTGCACAAGACACTCACAGCAAAATATCAGTTTCCAAATTCACATAATAAAGAATGTCTTGAGCAACTTTACTGTCAGTCGTAATAGTATGGGATTTTTTTCTTAGCACCGAGTGACCGAGCTAATTAGCGAATCACTTGTTATAAAGAGTATTTTCTGAGAGACAGTAAGTATCTGTTTAAAGGGGCTGACACATGATCGAGAATGAAAGATTAGATTTTCAAGTTCTAAGGTCCTTCAGGAAAATGCAATCAAAATTTCTCACTTTCTACTAGAAACCTAATAAAAAGTTGTACTGCTAGAAACCTAATAAAAGATTCTGACATTCTAAAAATCCAATAAAAATTCTAACATTTGACGCGAAATTCAATGAACATTTGGGAATGTAAATAATGATACATCACCTATATAATTATCCACATTGCGCAATGCATCTAACAGGAATATATCCAATATTTGTAAATGCGGACAGGAAAATGTAAAGCTAAACATGATATGAGAAAAACACTATGCATCGGTAATCTTTAAAATATGTTCTGTGAAATAGCACATTTTCATCCTCATATATGAATAGAAAAAAATATATATATTACAACTCACTATTGATACATCTTCTGTTTCAGTCTAGTCGCTTTTATTATATCATTATTTTTATAAATACATCATCACCATCAATATTATTGACAATACTATTATCATCAGTATCATCATTACCATTACTCACTCCGGCACGCAATGGGCAGCTGTCAGGAGAAACTGGTCACTGATGACGCGCCGCGCCGCAGAAGAAATGGCCACTGTCCATGAGAGCAGCCTGGAACCGTGCTTGTGCGAGTCTGCCTCGCCCCCCCCCCACAATGCGGTCGGAGGCTGGGAGAAGAGAGTCAAAGAGAGTTAATTCTGGGTATAGATTATGGTGTGTGTGTGCGTGTTTGGGTGTTCTGTGTTGTGTTGGGTGTATGCGCGTATGTATGTGTGTGCATGCATGCATATATATATATATATATGAATCCATTTTATGTATATATGTATACGTATGTGCGCGGAGACAAAAACTTACGAGTAAAAGTTTTTGCAGCAGTGACCTTGATAGGAGGAATCCAGGCCTGGAAAATAAATTTGATCATATAAATTACAAATGATCACACACAAAGCATGCAACCTGTTAGATAAAGCCGTAAAGATCAGATTAATTTCCTCCAATCAAACGCAGCTTAGACTCTGTAAGGACGACAGGGATTGCGCTTTTGTCTCGACTTTTGAATGGGATAACTTTTATGGGCAGCAATTAATAGGAACAACTATTCCTTTGGTTTTGGTAGAACAAAATAAAAATCAGAATCTCCTATAATCTCATAAGAATAAAGCTAACACTGAATATTAAAAAGTGATGTCTTCGTCCATGGCTCTGTTCAATATTTAAGATGGAAGCTGTTCATTGCACAGATCTGTGTAAGAGTGCAACAGATATAGGTCCTGCAGACGAACGTTGCAATCATCATCCATGGAACAGCCTTTCAGTCTTGACCTCCTCTCCGCCATGCAGGCCTGACCCCCTTCGGCCTCGTGAATGCAATCGGCGTCACACATTCCCAGCCAAGGTCGACCTCCAACGCGAGAACTGGTACTTATGCACTGGCGGTTCGTAAAAGGGCCGAGCGCTTGTAGCCGCTGACTGGTACTATATTAAGCAAATTCAGGTGGCTGAACGATATTAACTATAAAGAAAAAGAAAGAAAAAAAACGGCAGATTTAGTAAAGGCAAGAAAGATTTACAGTAACATAGACAAGGAATGGAGAGTTTGTGTTTTTTTATATGTGAAGCATGCAATCATTTTAATACTAAGTTCAAGTTTAACAGACGAAATAGTGAAATCTATCGCCTCAACTTTTCAATATGTCAAAAAACTCTTAAATAGCTGTCATAATTTTCCAATAAGACTCCGTGTGAGATAAATTATAACTACACTATCAATTAATTCAAAATCTGTTGAATTCATCACAACGGATATATGATTAAATCCTCACAAAAGGATTATTGAATCTCACGATAAAAACTCGAATTATGGAATGGAAGAGCAACGCGAACAGTCTCTGCTGTTGTTCCTTATCGCGAGCATCATGCATGAACACAATCACTGGACTTTCATTACTAAATCATCGAGCACAATTAATGAATAGATTTTGAGCATCTAACTCATTTAAGCAAGAAGAGACAAAAACACACAAAAGGAGCAAATAAAAAATAAAATTAACTTCAAACTAGTGTGATTTTGAAATAAAAGATACTGTTTAGATCCCAATACGATACCCCTGGGGTGTTTGTAACAGACTGTCGCTTTGAAAATATGAAGAACCAATGTCTATTATCATCTAATCTTGGAAATACGTAAGCCATTTGATCTTCTTTTACTTCAAATAAGTGATATCAAAATGAGTGGCGTTTGTTATCGTCGACTTTGTAGCAAGATATTTTCCAAATGCGATTTCCTGAGATCCTCTTCACCGAAATGGCAACACCTATAGAGGCCCGGCGGCATTCGCCCTCCCGCTTCCTTCAACACAAGTATCGATTGTGGCTGCACATTTCTTGAAAAGAAAAATTGTTTTGAATATAGCAGGTTAATCAAATGCAAATCTACAAAATCGCCGAGTACTTTGTAAATGGTTCTTTTATGTTCACCATGTGTTTGCTGCTAATGTAATTTATTTAATGACGTTTTTTTCTTTTCACCAGAGCCAAACATATATTTTTAATATTAGAAAACTGAATGCAAAGCAACATTAGGGTTAATTTAGTCAATACATGGGGATGATTGCGATGCAGTATGTATAATTCGTTTTCGGTAATTCTGGATTCCCTGTGCTTAATGTGATTCTAGATTTCGCTATTATAATATGAGGAGACGCATCCACCTTCAAACAGCTGAGCGAGAGCATGCATGTTTGCTTGTTTCATCTCGAGCAGCAACTAGAGAGGGTTAAAAGATGAGTCGATTCCCAATACATGTGCTGTATGATATCTGATATCTTCAAAAAAGATCTTTGTCATTATGATGAAATGGGCATTGCATCACGCTCTTTACTTTCATTTGTCATATATGCATCTTTTCCTCCTGTTTACAGTAGATAAAATTGGCATGCTCGTCCTTTCTCACGAAATTAAAGTTTCTATATATCATCTTGATAATAACCTATACAATATAAAAAGCCGAAGCTATGATTAGATTTTAGCATCATATAAATGGCATTCACAATAATCCAAACGAATTATACATCCTGTTCCTTAGCTCATCACCAAGCATAGACGACACACACATACATTTATACATATACACGCACACGCATGCAGTGACAAAGAAAATATACATTCATTGTTGCCATATTCCGGTTTAATGAGGAATATAATGCAGAGGAAACAACCCATTAAATCGATTGGCCCAGCTACGAGAAGCATTTACAAAGGTCTCGGTGATTTTGCATTTTTATTTGATTTAGCTGTCATAAATAAATGTTTAAAGCATGAAGCGTTTTCATGTTTCAAGAAAGATGCAGCTATAATTGACTAC
>NW_020872573.1:664637-691463 GCF_003789085.1 Penaeus vannamei
ACCCAGATGCAGTTCCATTTAAGCCGGGAGTAAAAAAACCACATGTTTCAGGCGCACGTAAACATGTCGATATTCCCCCGAATGTAAACAAATCCAGAAAAAGAAAACAAGAAAATCCAACGGCGCACGTAATCATCATGACGTTGATGGAAAATGGAATTTCCGAAATTTCCCTTAAAACAGGATAAGAGAGCCTGAGCAGCCCGGTCCCTTGGATTAATGGTAAGTGCGGGCTCAGATCAGAGTCACGGAGGTTTCATTTCTTTCCTGTTTTTCCGAGTCAATTACCTGGAAAATGTAAAAAAAAAAAAAAAAAAAAGATATGCATGAGAACGATGCTGCCACCACTTCGATAATAATGATGATGAGGTGATGATGATGATGATGTTTATTTTCCTAGCTTTATTCTGATTTTAAAGAAATGTCTATCTCATTTTATTTTACCAATTTTACGTCTTCCTGCCTACTTCACCTTGAGTACGCAATTTTTCCCTGTCTCATCTCGTTATGAGGATCATTTTATGTATGTTCTCTGTTAATTTTTTATGTTTTATGTACAAACTTTCGTTTTTACGAACGATGTTCGGCGTTACCATGTTTATAAATATGAGCCGCGTTGAGCGGGAAATACATTTGATTCTCCTCGAATCAACAGCGCTTTGCTCTCCTCCTGGCTGACCTACCCTGACATACCGGGCGGTGGAATACACTGCGCATGTCTTGGCTTCATCCTAAACCAAACAATATAAGTTAAGTCCTGTTTCCTGACCATTTTCTTTATGCATAGGAGCTGGCCGTGATTCTTTGTTATAAACGTATATATGAACCAGTCTTAGGGGGTTTTACATTAATCATTAAGCTCGTGGATATTATCGAAGCTTTCTTCTTCCCTTTCATTGTTTAAATTACCGTTTTATTTTATTCTCACTCGATAATGCCGAGGTTTATACACGGGGAGTCAGTTGGTTTCTTGATTCACGCTACCACTCGATAGAAACCAATTTGACACGAACCTACTACGCAGATTTATATCGGTTACGGAACCACAGTGCCCCACTACAATGATAACAATAATAATAACAATCATAATAATGACAATTATAACAATAACATAACTCCAACTAAAATGATAACATTAGAAACTATAAAGCGATTCATGACTAGATAATTTCAGATTAAAATAAAATAACAATTATCATACTAACGATAATAAGCATAATCCTAATATGAAATGACAATAACAGCTAAAATGATAACAACAAAAATATATTGCTAATGATAACTGCGATTCAGTGAAGGGAGTTTCCATTTCCCTGACTGAGAATAACAATAACAAAGCGTATGGCAATGATAAAGACAATGAATATAAAATGAAAACAACTAAAACTACAACAAAGATTTTTTAATGAAAACACTGATCAAGGGATACCGAGTTTTACTTAAAATAACAGAAAATAACAGTAATGATATGCATTAAAGCGATGGTAACAATCCTATGAATTTAACATGACTATATTACCGAAATGACAACAACAAAAATACGCTATTATTGAAAACAAAAATATTGTAAATAATTAAAGAAATTTGTTTTCATGTCTTTTCTTCTTGTCTAAGTCATTTACCTCAAAAATGTCAATAATTAACAATGATGATAATCACATCAATGATATCATATCAATTCAAAATAGATAAATACAACGCCAACCAATAAAAAAGTGAATTGATAACGGTAACGAAGATAAAGGAACAAGAGAGAGAGTAATGATAATGACGGTAGATAAAAAAAAAAAAAATGAAATGAAATAAGGAAACGTAATAATGATAACGGTAGGAATTTGGTGATAATTCCATTGCACAAGTCGAGGGTTGCATGTGCTGAAGCGACGAGAAGGCCCCCCGCGTCTAGAAGATTCTTACAGAGTCGTTCCTAGGAAAGACTTCGCTATTTTGGGAGCTCCGTGGTGACCGCTGCTATGACGATTTTTGTATTTTGGAGATCATACCGTGATGTAGAGAGAGGATTTTCATTTGGGGAATTAGGTTTGGCTAGATGGGTGTTTGTCATGTGTTTTTCTTCTTTTTTTTCTTCTTCCTCCTCCTCCTCTCTGTGTCCATTTTGTCGAGGGAGCCATGCCATTTTGGCAAATAAAGATATATATATATATATATATAATATATATAATATATATATATATATATATATATATATATATAGAGAGAGAGAGAGAGAGAGAGAGAGAGAGAGAGAGAGAGAGAGAGAGATGTATATAAACATTGTACAGAAAGACGGCGTTCTTTAACAGAAAACATTGTTAAAATGTCACACACACACACATACACACACACACACACACACACACACACACACACACACACACACACACACACACACACACACACACACACACACACACACACACACAAAATGCTTATTGTTGTCATATTCTGTGGTTTGTGTCTCAGAAGGAACGATATCTTTTTCTTTTTTTTTAATAATAATTAGCATATTTCACTTTATTTTGATACTAAAACTCAAAACAGAAGAGTGAATCACACCATGGGGTGGTACAGGTAAGGAATGATACAGAATCTCGCTTTTATATAGATGCAATTTATATTACACGCACACGCATAGACACCCTCACACATCTATACATTCATATTTTGAATAAATCGTAATTTCTTCTTTTAATTTCTTTCTCTCTTTATTTCATGTCATCTAGGAGGATCCAGGGAATTCCCTGATTTGAGGAAGGTCGAACCTATTACACTTTTATATTCATATTTCTTTCCCAAGAGTTCGTTTGCACTGAGGGAAATGCAGTGTGATGTCACAAAAAGCAGATGGGAGAGGAATAGATGCATTTTAAAGACAATGTGAACATGGCTTCCCCTACAAACCACTACAGAGATTTTTTTTTTTTTTTTTTTTTTTTTTTACAGATACGGTCCTTTAAGAACAGCCTTGTTCCGGAATTCAGTGATATACTTAGGTAAATGGTATGTATAGACAGATAATTCAAGGGTAAATAACCTTAACCAATACAACCCTAAACATGCGTGATAAAATCAGATAAGTAGGAGGAGCCACACATAGCATAGACAGAATATATCCTTTATACAAGAATTTTCTTAAATGAACACAAAAACAAAAGGCCTTTTTGGTCAATTAAAAATGTGCATGATACAAATAAAGATATAAACGCTAATGGCGTTTTAAGCAGGAGAATTTCTTGCTTAAAATCTCAAGAATTTTACTTGCCTTATCAAGCGACCCCGTAGATGGCTAGACTCGCCTGTTAAGTCAAGCGGCATAGCGTCACCATAGCAACAAGGCAATAGCCTCCGCTTACCATTTTATCAAAGGAATTATATCTTACGGTTTCTGTTTTTGTAGTTTCCATAATAATATATTTAAAGCAATTAGATTAACTGAAAATGAGAGGTGATAAAGGAGGTTATGGGGATAAAAAGTTTTCTCTTTTAAGGCCATGAAAATCAAAGTTCTTGTTTTGCGTCCACCGTCCGCAGGTTCCAATAACACTCAACAAAAATATATTACATTAAATAAATGTTAGTTTTCCTCCAAACATATGATTTGATGACTTTGAAAAGTTGTTCTCCTGTCATGCTTTTTAGAGAGAATACCTTCACCAGTAATTAAGAATGAAAAGTGTTATGATTACCCACAAGAACTAAGACAATTTGATAACGCGTTCTCTTCTTTAAATGTTTGTAGAAATAGTCGATGAATTATGAAAAATAGCGCCATCAGTTTTAATTTTTGCACGGACGCGAAACAGGAACTTTCATTCCAGTCACAAATCTTAAGGGGACCGTCTGCTTTTTTTTTCGATTTTTCGATTTTTCTTGCCGATTTTGATGAAACTCACACCCTTTTATTTGGGCCCCTTCCCATTGCCTGTGGTCAATTTTTTTTTTCGAAATCGCCTGAACAGTTTTTGAATTATTGTCAAAAAACGGAAAAATGCGAAATTCGCCATTTTAAAAATGCAGCACCTGGGTCAAAGGATTCCGACTTCAGAAACGGCAAGACATTCAATTTTATTTGATTTTTGCACAGAACTACCTTATATCTACAACTTGATCGAGAGCGTTTTTTAGATTTCGACCAATTTTTTTTTGTGAATTTTTGAAGTAGGGGACTTCAAGAAAAAAAAGGTAAAATTTTTCTTACATTGACTACTTTTACAAGAAGTACAGGCAAAAACTGCGAAAACGCTCTCGATCAAGTTGCAGATATTTTATTTTTCTACAAAATGAGCCATAATATGTTAATTTTGGACATATGTTGTGCCCGGAATCCTTTGACCCACCCCTAAAGGTGGAGTTCCGAGATATGGGCATTTTACGTTTCTTCATCTTTCCAAGGCTATCTTGATATCAACAAAACAAGGTATAAGATTAGTCTTCCTACACCATAATCCTCTATCATCTACCTGCATTCCGAAGTCTTGCGGACATTGCCAGCACGTAACGGTTTCTCAAAATCTTACGTAGAGTGCGGAGTGGTGGCAGTGATCTGGGGGTCTATAGGCCTACATTGACCATTTTTAAAAATTTCTCAAAAATCCCCCCCAAAAAATCATACAGCCATTCTGATTTCGTGTTTGAATAGAACTATCTTTCTACTATTATATGCATTTTTGAGAAGTTGACCTTACTTTTTTCTTGGTGAATATTTTCCGAAGGTGACTATTTTAACACCCTAATAGGAGATTTTGAAAACATATGTCACTTTTACAAGAACCACGTGAAAATACTGCAAATCCTCATGGCAGTATGTAATAGAACTATTATTCAGCTACAAAATGAGCCATAATACTTTAAAATCGGACCGAATGTACGTGTGCTATGCGTAAAAATATGACGGACCTAAAAATCGCGATCTTATTCCTTTTTATTATGTTTACATTTTACATGACAAATCATGTACAGAATACTTGTATTTGACATAATTATCTGTCATATACTTATTATTGATGCTCTAATGGGGTTTTACAACGTATAATATTTGTCGAAAGAATAACTTTTCTCCAGTCGGACGGGTACCAAACGCATACTTTTCCCCGCGCGGCCGGGCCGTCCTGGTCCATGAAAATCGTCTTTTTAAATCTGCGGAATAACTCTACGGGGTCACGTAGCCAAATTTCACTGGGATATAGATTGTACTGGCAGGTCAGTACAGCCTGTAATGTTGAAGAAACTAAGTGTAAACTATGCAATGAAGAATATAAGCGAACACTTGTACATTATATCTCAGAGTGCCATGTAATACAGCCTTTCAGACCACCTAGCATGAGGTATGGAGAACTATGTAACTACTTCATATCATCTGATGTCTTGGAAGATATAATTATGTTATATCCTAAATTTGGAATGTAGTATCACATGACCACATATCAAATGTTACATTGCCTTTTCACGCCCAAGCCGTATGCCGGCTTGACAGATGAGTAGATAAATTACTGATCGTTCTTTTCCTTTAAATGATATATTTTAGACCGTAATAATTTTATGATATAGATTTATTCTGTAATACTATTATATAATGCTTTGACCATGTATCAAATGTACTACAGCTTGCCCACGCCTGTGCAGTTAGCCAGGGTGGTAAATAAAGGACTAAACTAAAGACCCCGTGGAAAGACGAAAAACAATTACATGGCGATGTGAATGTATGTATATAAGGTATATGAGCACATATAGATAATTTTCGTGTACCCCATGACCTTTTGTTTATTTATATTGTTACTTCCGTTTGTTTCTTTGTTTGTTTGTTGATTGTTTATTTGTTTTTTTGATTGTTAGTTTGTGTTTTCTAATATTTCTAAAAGTTATGAACACATTTTAACGAGATTTTAACCAAAAGTGAGTTTTGACCTAACTTAGACGCTTATTGCAGTTTGGTGTTGATGTGGACCATGGTTTGGATCCAGGATTTTTTTCTCTAAATCGAAAAGTTATTAATAGATTTAAATAAAATTTTAACCTGAGGTTTTTCTTAGCTTAATTAATATTCCATAAAATTTTGGTGGTGATCCGGAATATTTGGCAAAACTACCCCCCATGGGTGGGGGGGAGGTTTGCATTTTCGAAATGTTTTGCTCATAGATCAAAGTAACTATGTATGATGAAAACATAAAGAAAAGAAAATACACCATATGAAAAACATATCATGTTTAGTTATTTGTATGGAAAATTTCATCATTGTCGTTTTTTGGACGCTTGCCGGATTTTTGAAATTATTCCGAAAAAAAGAAGGTTGGTCTCATCTTATGTGAAATTTGATAAGCTTTCAGAAATAACCTCATATTTTTATTATATCTAATCATTGCGTCACAATTGCCGATTTTCTAAGGTAACATCAAAAAAATAATATTTCGGTCGACATCGAAAATCGCTGCTACCACCTAAAAAATATTGGTCGGGCCTTGAAATTTTCAGGGGAGAACCGGGGGCCTAGAAACTCCTTGAAAATGCATTAAAGTCAATTTCGGCAAGAGGGGCGAAAATCGCCGAAAAATCAGCAGAAGGTCCCCTTAAACTTAAAAGAACTTAAAAACACAAAAACAAAACTCAAAAACTTAACTTAAAAGAACTTAAAACACAAACAAGTTAAAACTATACTGTAAAAGAAACACCTACATGCATTAAAATCAATGATTAAACGAGTAAAATAAAATAAAAGTGAACGTTAAAATTAACATTAAAAACATTAAAAAACAAACAAACACAGAACAGGAGAAATGAGCCGAGCCAAGGACATCCCGGGGCCCGTCACATCGTGATGTGGCGGGCCTCGGGTTGTTCCCACACGCACAGCGTGGCTGGCCATTTCTCGGGGGAGTTAAAACCATGCTAAGTGGTTAAATTAATAATAACAATAAAACATGAGAGGGGAGAGCGAGAAAGATAGAAGGAAATGAGAGAGTGCACAAAGGAAAAGAAGGCGCTGCCAAGCTCAGAAAGCTGGCTCAATCTCCTCAGACCAGTCCAGAGAAAAGAGATCACAGCCTATCCCGCTCCTCCGTCCCTGGATGAAGGCGCTGGAGCGCTCGATCCAGTCGGGGCACCATGCACGGAGTTTGTCGAGTTGTTTACAAATCATCCATCGCCACACGAGGTTCAGCGGGAGCACCGCTGCCCTCTCGTGTAATCGTGCTGTTGACACAAAGTCGTCCCACGCCACACTATAGACCCAGCGAAGTGCTTTGTTCAGGACGATCTGTAGCTTGCGTCTGTTTGTTTGTGCGGCGAGTGTAAGTGTGAGTGGTGCGTATGTGAGGAGTGGTGTGATGAGTGCTTTGAGCAGGTGCAGCTTCGTGCGCGAGGCAGCGCATCTGAATCGATAAAGCGATTGTAAGGTCTTTCTAGCCAATGCGGCTATTGAAGAGGTATGATAATGAAATCTAAACATGGTGTCAAAAGTGACACCGAGGACGGTGCAAGAGTGTGTTATTTGAAGAGGTGCTTGTAGTCTGTCGAAAGAGTTTAGGTATATTGGATCGTAAGGAGGATTGTGTCTTGGGTTTATAAAGAGGACTTTTGTTTTTGTCGAGTTAGTTTTGATAAGCCATTTGTGCTCCCATCGAGAGACGGTGTCAAGCTCGTCGTTGATTCGTCGGACGACACCAGCGAGCGAATCGTGTCTGGCTAAGTGCGTGCAGTCGTCAGCATAAAGTAACGTCAGTGAATCAGGGAAGGTGGGGTCGGGGAGGTCATTAGTGTATAATATGTATAGTGTTGGGCTGATTATGCTGTCTTGAGGTACACCTGCGTGCATATTGGTTGTAGAGGAAACTTTACCTTTAAATTTAAGCTTTAAGCAAAGCAGCTTCTTGGTGCACGAGGGAAAATTGAATTTAGTGCAGATTTTGTACTTCAAGCCAGCATGCCAGACCGTGTCGAAGGCTCGCTCCACGTCTTTGGTCACGAGGACCGTCTTAAGTCGTCTGTCTTTGTTGTTAAGACAGCAGTTAGTCAGTAGGTTCAGTGCGTCAGTAGTCGAGCGGTGAGAGCGAAAGCCAAATTGTTTGGAAGAAAGTAGGTCATGGTCGTCGAGATACCGCCTTAGTCGGGAATTAATGACTCTTAAAAATTTTGCCTAATGTCTCTAGTAAACTAATTGGGCGGTAATTCTTGGGGTCAGTGAGGTCTTTGTTTGGCTTAGGTATGAGGGCCACGATAGCAGTCTTAAAGGGAGCAGGAAAGTAGCCAGAAGCAAGAGAGGTATTGTACAGGTGCGTCACAGCTCGTAAAACGTTGTCAGGAAGATGAAGGAGTGCGTCACGCCCGATCTGAGAGGAGCCCGGAGCCTTACGAGGAAACCTCTATATTATTTGTTTAATCTCCTCCAGCAAGATGGGAGCACGGAGTTCGCATGTGTCGTCCAGCCTATACATGTGGATAATTGTTGTCCTTGAGGAGGTGACTGAAGGGAGGGAAGTTACTGCCTTTTAACTGTTTAATTTTTTGCCAAAATTCCCATGGATTGTGAACTCGCATCGATTCTGTTTGTTTAATCAAATTTTGCCAATGAATTTTGCGGTCATTATCAAAACTATCAATGACATGGTTTCTGAGGATAGTGAGGTCCCACCGAACTCGGTGTAAATTCTGAATATTTTGGAGAAAACGATTCCTGTAGCAGGTCAGGAGACGCTTGGTTCTCTCGCTTGGATGGAATGATTTACGTATTTTGTAACGCTCTCGTGGGATGGACCGGAGCATTGCTGCTGAAATCCAAGCAAAGAGATGATGCCAGTGCCTATCTATTTCGAGAACATTTTCTCTGTCAAGGTTAAAGTCGAAATTTTGATCTGAAAGATAAGATTTAAAATCGTTCCAGTCTGCTTTCTTATACCGGAAGGATGGCGTTTCTTTGTTATGTATAGGTGAGGTGGAAAGTTTTACGATCACGGGTATGTGGTCAGAACCGATGTTCGGACCTGGTTGTAGGTGTGTGTGGTAGGGGAGGGCGGCCCTGTTCCCGAACACGAGATCAGGTCTGCCTTTTCCCCTAGCCGTGATTGTGGAAGTCGGGTCCTATGTAATGTAGTCTTTTTGTGTTGAAAATAGACAAGAGCTGTCTACCGTGTGCGTTCGTGGTTGTGTGGTGTAGTGATATGTGTGATGCGTTGACATCCCCGGCGAAGAAGACTGGAAGATTATTATAGCTGAATAATTTATTGAAATCTGAAAGTGGCAAGTTTGAATTTGGTCTGATATAGGCCGTGGCAATCATTATAGGGCCCTGCTGGGTGAATTGCTTTACAGCCATGAAGTCTGGATGGATGGATGGGGGTGAAATGAATTCGAAATGAAGGGTGGATTTGACGAGGATGCAGGACCCTACGAACCAGCCGTTTCGTGACTGTCTTGACGTGAAGTATTTGATAGCATAGGAGTTAGTGATAGAGGTGGAATTTAAAAGAACCACGTCAGGACATTCCCGATCGAGGAAATCGTAAAAAATGTTACGTATATTGAAAAATGATCTTACATTCGCTTGCACGATTGTCAGCACGCCACTCATGGTGAGTCCGGATGTTGTGGTCTCACCTTGTGTGGCGTTTGTTGCTCCCGGTAACGACGGGAGCGAGCCCCCGTCGAGGGCTCGTGAAGGTCAGGAAGGGATTCCTGAGACTGGGAGACTCGGAATTCTCGGGAATCGCCGGACCAATTCCCGATACTTCCTCGTCTCCCGAAAGTTCCCCTGACAGGGAGAACAGGACCTGCTCCCTCGAGAGGAGCAGTCAGCGAGGAGGCACCGGAGCCTTCCTCGAGACCGACATCGATCTCAAGGCTCTCGCTACTGTCGGAATCCGACAAGATGGTATCGTCGTGAACGTGACGAGCCTCGGGGGCCGAGAGCTCAGGGTCTATTTTGGTGTGCATGTCTGGTGGTGAGGTATGTTTGCGTTTGCTGTCAGAAGTATCTGATGTAGTTTTCTTTTGTGCAGTTTCTTTATGTATTCGTTGTGGTAGTGGCTGTGGGAGTCCGAGTGAGTGAGAGGTAGAGGGCTGTGTGGATGTCATGGTCGCCTCTCTGACCTCGGTGTGTTTGTTTGTGTGTGAAATTCAGGTATGTACAGGTTTTGGTCTTCGAAGATTTCATCAGGAATCACAATGCTGGGGAAACCGTTTCTTTGTAACATGATAGGGACTATGTTTGCGAATTTCTTGGCGTTGTATTTGGCAGCTATTAAAGCTACGTGTAGTATTGCTTGTATTTTAGGGTTGTTGTTTGGTGTGAAGGTGTTTGTTTGGGGGAAGTGTGCAGGCGGCAGGGTGGTTCCTGAGGGAATCGTGTTTGGTTGTCTTGTGGTAGGTGTGCTTGTTTGTAAGGGTAGGGTGACTGTTGCGTATGTTGTGTTTTTGTTTTGTTTGAGTGTTTGACTTTTAGTCTTGATTATTTCTTTTCGTGTAGGGCAAGACCCGCTGACAGCGACATGCTGCCCCCCACAATTGCAGCATTTGATGTCCTTGCTGCAGGTGGAAAAGAGGTGACCTGGGTCACCACAACGGCTGCAACGCTGCTCGTGTGTACAGGTGTGTCTCAGGTGATTGTAACGGTAGCATTTCAGGCACTGATCGACCTGAACAAAGCACTCGGCTTCTACGTTGTAGGTGGGGACGGATGTGTTAAAAAGCACGATTCCACGGGAGAGAAGCTTCTGTGCTTCCTCGGGGGCTTAGCAGCGAATCTTAAGGATTCGCGACTCTGGTGGTTTGTAAACATCCACCACAGTGACATCGTTCATGGTGCTGACTTCCTCCTGGATGGCTTGGCACGATCGTGGCAGGATTGTCTTGTCGATCTTTTTAGCCACGACCGTGCACTTAGCCTTCGTTTCCGGGGAGGGGAGAGGTTTAAAACCATGTTCAGCGAGTTTTCTCTGGCCAGTAGTCGAAAGGAAAGGGGTCAGCTGTTCTTGCTAGGCAACAACAACTTTGTAGCCATTATGCACTTTGAAGCAGTGCGTGACAGCAACTTCTGTGATAGAGAAGATTTTCTGGAGAGCCACCTCACAGGAGATGGGCTCTCCAGAGTATGATAATTTGATTACGTGACCCATGGTGGCATCGCGTAAGGGTGATGATGATGGGAGGTAGGGAATCTAGCCGAGGCTAATGACAGGACGATGAAAGGGTGGAAATGGGTTTCAAAAAAGGAAGGCACACTGGCAAAACAGCTCTCTTTGTGTGTTAGGGTCGGTCGGGACCCTGCCGAACGGGACAGAGCCCTTATATGTCCGGCCGACACCTCGCAGTAAAAGAGCTGATTTGATAGTGCTTCGTGATTTTAATTGCAAGCACCCTGGGCTTACAATTAAAATCACTAGCCTCAAAGCAAGGTAGTGCACGATAACACCCAAAGTTATCAGCACAAGGGCCAGATCGTCGAGCTCGCCGTGGGGGTGTCAAATCGCTCTCTTTAGCCTCCCACGAAAGCAACAACAAAAAACCTTGGCACCTAGAGGTCCAGGTAAGCCCTTATTTGATCAACTCGGCCCGGGTGCGGGAGCTTAAGTGGGTCTGAGCTGTGCCAGCCACCCGGGAACGAGGGGAGCCTGCGGTCCAATAGGCGAGCCGTGAGGTGTCCGTGGTCAACCAATCAGGTCTCGGTATGCGTCGTCGAGAAGCTGCTGATGGTGAGGGCGAGAGGACAGGCTGTGGACCTGGACCCAACCTGGGGGAAGTATGCATCGCTGCAGGTTGCGGGGGTCGGCTACAGGGAGATGGCGGGATGTAGGATGCCACCTTGCAGAAGGTAGTACCACTGATACCTCACGTATGTTTCCCATCTTCTCCTTTAGATCATCCCATTCATAGTACTTCTTCAGGAGATTCACATGCACATAACGTTCTTTCTTGCGTGCCTTAGGCTTTCCCAGTACACAATTAACATTACTAGATCGTTCTGAAACATGAAATAGACCCGCATAGCGAGGCCGAAGAGGCTGGTTATGAAGAGTTAACGCAAATACTAAACCACCCTTATGGAATTTTCTGACCTCAGCATCATTTACCTGATCAAAATGTTCTTTCATTCTAGTATGAACTAAGTATTTATGAGCTATTGAAATGGCCGTTTGTAATCTCTGCTTTCACATGAAAATCTTCATTTAACCAACACTTCTAACAGTTTTAGTGGTCCACGCACTTCATGGCCGTAAATTAACTGAAATGGGTAATAACCAAAGCTATCTAGAACACTGTCCCCTACTGAAAATAAAAGCAAATTTATTCCTTCATCCCACTCAGAACCAGTCTCTAAACAGAAGGGTTTAATCATAGTTTCTAAAGTATGAAATCTTTCAACTACCTCTTGACTTTGAGGATGATAACACGGTGGACCTGCACTGTTGTATACCCAAGGACTTCCTTACTTTTTCATATAGTCTGGAAGTGAAATGTGATCCTTTATCTCCTTTATCTGAATGTACTAAGGTAGGCAGACCCACCTGAGTAAAAAAAAATAAATAAAAAAAAATCAAGGCCTTCATAACATTCTTACTCGTTTTGTCTGCAGTATATTCGAGGGCTTGTATTTACGCATAACACCTGACTGGAGATAACGTACTGAAATCTTCTTCACTTATGCCAGTAAGCGTATCATAAAATGCTTGCAAATCAGGATCCTTATGTTCTTTAATGAGCATTTCTTGAGTGACTGGAGTATCTTTGAAACTCTTTTTATCAGAATCACAAGCAAATTCACGTAAAACTTTGGCAGATGAATTGAAGAAATCTGCGTGTGAATTTTCAGTAAATATATCAGAAGGTTTCTCTTCAGGTAAAGTTCTACCAGGGTTAAGCACCTTGATGGGAAGGGAGGTCCTACGACTTGCACCCCGGGTGACAGCACACGCAGGGAAGAGGACAGGATACTCTCTTCAGTGGGACAAAGTGAAAACACAGGGCAAGGCCACGTCTTATCACCAACGAGATCATTACCCATGAGAAGCGAAATGCCATCACTTGGTATCCTATCAACACCTAACCTTATATAACCAGTTAACAATTCACATTCAATCTAGGTTTTACATATGGGTATGCCCATGGACCCTATCAGTCCACTAATAATTACCATCTCTCCAATATAACAGTCAGGGTTAGGAACAGCCTCCTTGATCACCAAATATATATCTGCAGCCGAGTCATGAAGATTCAATCATGGAAAAAGGTAAAGGCCAAGATTATGTTTATCACCAGAATATTTAGATTCAACCTTTGTTGGATTATGAACATTAATGTTAAAATAGGTTTGTCTTTGTCAAATGAATGCTTATTTGCCAATTCAAACAGTCATTTATGACATGACCTTGTTTCTTGCAATATGAAAATAATTCTCAATTCGAGAAGCAACATTCCTACTCCCATCACCACCTGTTTTTGACGACTTTGTGTGAATAGTCCCGTGGGTATCTGGCAGTTCAGTCCACCTGGAATTAAAATCCATCCTCTTACCGTCATGCTGGTGAGACTGGAATAAAGGCTTATTTGATCTGCAAGAGTAGTTCGGATTAGTGACCGCGAAATGATTGGCGGCACAACCGACTTCAGCTAATGAACATACACCACGATCGTCAATGTGAGAGCGAACTTTTACAGGTATACATCTCTTAACATCAAATATAAAAAGCTAGAGCAATTTATCGTACTCGAGTGCATCAAATTCACTCTCGACCCTTTTTTTTTGTACACAAAAGCTTTTGGCGGAGAAATTCAACAAATGTTTGTTCACCATCCTTACGGTAGTTACGGAAATCTTGCCTATAAGCTTTTGGTACGCTTTTATAAACATTTAACACGGCCTGCTTAACAACATCATATTGTGACTGTACCAAATCCACAACTGAGAAATCCTATTGAGCTCTGCCAACAAATGCACTGTGAACAAGCAATACCCACTTATTTTCGGGCCAACCATCATCATCATCTCAGCTCCGCTGAACTCTAATTCTAATAATGCGGCAGCCAAAAATCACAGACGAGAAGTAAAATCTTAAGGATGTGGCCTGATATGAACGGCTAAATACCACGTAACAACATCAGTTCTTGTGTTAAAGTACCACTAGTGATAGTGAAGATTCTTATGGTTCATTCATTGGTATTCATTCATTTTTCATTCCATATTATAATACTCATTAATGTCCTTAACTTATTGTGACCATTAACTTTGTTAATTGTTTATTTATTTATCATTTACTCCATGAATCTATTTTCTTCAAAGCTCACTATCAATTAAGAATTCTTTCCTTAATTGTATTTTATTTTTTTTATGAATAAACTAATTCATTAAAGTCATTGTCACATTGTCAGTAATTATTCATCTTTCATTATATGTTATTGATTATTTTTCCAAGTCCATCAGGGATTTTATTCCATTATCAATTATTTAAATTAATTGTAAATAGATTATTTAAGTAATTGTTGAATTGATGACATACCTCATGTAACATTGAGGATTTAAAACTCATTCAGAGTTAATGGGTTCTTATGTGCTCCGGATAAGGAGAGAGATAAACTTCAGGAATCCTCTGAGATGATGGAAACTATAACAAGAGCAGGATTCCTCAGCAAAAAAGAGAGAAGAAAGAAGAAAGGACAAATAAGGTTGGAATACGCTCAGTTGACGAGTTGAAATATCATAGATGAATGGGAATGATTGATACTGTAATGATTTATGACAATTTATTTGTGTGATATTCCCCTTTGCTCAAGTACCTGTAAGTTTGAAATTTGGTCATAGTAACCTTTGTACTCTTGATGACGTCAGAGTATTCCAAAGAATTAGGTGAAATATTGACAATCTTCGAGAGAAGGAAAGTGGGCGCTACTTATTTACGTGTATGTATGTATATATGTATATGTGTGTATATATATGTGTATGTATATATATGTATGTATGTGCGAAACTCGGGATACAAAAAAAAAGTATATATGTATGCATATACATAGATTTCTATATATGCATATATATATATATATATATATATATATATATATATATATATATATATATATATATATACATGTGTGTGTATGTTGTATATATATATATAATATATATATATATATATATATATATATATATATATATATATATATATGTATGTGTATGTATATTGACACACCTACACCAAACACACACACACACACACACACACAGACAAATATACATGTGTGTGTATATATATGTATATATATAATATATATACATATATATGTATGTATGTATATATACTCACACATACATATATGCATATATAAATATAATAAAATATATATATATATATATATATATATATATATATATATATATATATACTTGAATGTTATGTATATATATGTATATTTATATTATGTATATATGTGTGTGTATAAGTGTTTGTGTGTGTGTAAACACTCTCCCACTCCCACTCTTATTCTCACTCTGACTCCGACTCCCATCCATATTAGCGCTCACACTCGCAGTCTCTCTCTCTCCATTTCGCAAATATTTCAAAACAAGGAAGCAGCCACACCCTTCCCAGCAATAGCAAACTTGTGTTTCCAAACAGCTGAATGCCAACCCCCCCCCTTCCCCCTTCGTCTTACCAATACAACGAAGTCCTTGCGTCATCAGATCATCTATGTATTTCCAAACTGCCGTTCACAAGCCTCACTCTTGCACGAGCTTTTGTGCCTTAAACATGAGCGCGACAACAGTGTTCCTTTTTGCAGCCCTTTGCGTTTCCGCCGTGGCTGAGGTGCCCCTCTGGGAACTTGTGAGTACTTTTTTAACGTGAATACTGTTTAATGTCAAATTTGATAGATTATGTGTTGCATTTTAGTGATTGCAAGACTGAAAATCTTGGGTGTTGTCGAAAGAAAAGTGACGACCAAATAATACTGTCCAAATTTCGTATGTACATGTACAAATAATAAAAAATAGATGTCTTGCATATTGTGGATAGTTTATAAGTGAATGGCAAGAAATCTTGATTAGTGATGCATAATTATTCCTCTTTTCCAAACGTTTCAAGTGAAATATTTAATAGCTTTATACTGAAGGCGAGAAATTTTCAGTGGTTTCTAAAAGATTTTTAGAAAAATTTATTGGATTTCTAATAAAAAGCTAGAATCTATTAATCATGTTAGAAATTCTTATTAGGTTTCTAGTAACATAATAGAAATTTTGATTGCATTTTCCATAGAACCTTAGACATCTCAATATCTAATCTCTTATTCTCGATAACAAGTTGATTCTTTTAAGCAGTGACTTTGTCTCTCAGAAAATGCTCTAATTCGCTCCGTTCTTCGCTGCTTGGCTGCAGCCGCACTTGTTTTCCCGATTTCAGGAAGAACAAATGAGACATCGACTTTTCCCCGCCGCATACGATACGATTTGATTCCGATGTTCTGTTTTCTGGTCAGTTATACCTATAGAAAGCAAAGATCCAAACGATATCTTCCACCTTCATTTCTTTCCATGAATTTTCCTCGTTGTTCCGACGTTTATTTAAAACAATCTTTAGAGAAGCGCGTGTAAGGCTTTCGAGGCCATCGTGAACACTGACTAAGGCTAACGGCTCGTCTATCCACTTTGGCAAACTCCTGATGAAGGGGATCGTCTGTTTTTTTCGCAATTTTCGCCCATCTTGCCAAAATTGAGTTAAATGCATTTTCAAGGAGTTTCTAGGCCCTGGTTCTCCCCTGAAAATTTCAAGGCCCGACCGTATTTTTTAGGTGGTAGCAGCGATTTTCGATGTCTACTGGAATATTATTTTTTTCACGTTACCTTAGAAAAACGGCAACTGTGACGCAATGATTAGAGATAAAAAAAATTAATTATTTTCTGAAAGCTTATCAAATTTCACATGAGCAAACCTTTTTTTTTCGGAATAATTGTAAAAATCCGGCAATTTTCCATACAAATAAACATGATATGCCATTCATATGGTGTATTTTCTTTTCTTTATGTTTTCATCATACACAGTTTGATCTATGGGCAAAACATTTCGAAAATGCAAACCTCCCCCCCCATGGGGGGTAGTTTTATGTTATGGAATATTAATTAGGCTAAGACAAACCTCAGTTTTTTTTTTTTTTTAATTCAAATCTGTTCATAACTTTTCGAGTTATGGTCCACATCACCACCCAAGTGCAATAAGTGTCTAAGTTAGGTTAAAACACACCTTTGGTTAAAATCTCTTTAAAATGTGTTTATAACTTTTAGAAATATTAGAAAACACAAACAAACAAAAAACAATAAATAAACAATCTACAAACAAACAAAAAAAACAAACGGAAGTAACAATATAAAATAACAAAAGGTCATGGGGTACACGAAAATTATCTATATGTGCTTATACACCTTATACATATTTTTACACCACAATGTACTCGTTTTTCGACTTTCATGGGAATTCAGTTAAGTAAATTTATTTACCACCCTGGCTAACTGCTCTGGCGTGGGCAATCGTGATTACAGAGTGTTACATATATTCACATACATTCGACAAAGTACAGTATTCTGTGATTACAGTAACTATACATGGTAAAATGGGAATATGTCATACAGCATGCAAACGTATATTACCTTTGATCTACCTTTGCCTTTGTGTTTACATAAGTGTGTTCTGTGGTGCGTTCTATGATTATGATAGTTTTACATAGTAAAATTAGGATATAGCATGAGTTTATCTTCCAATGTATCAGATTCTATAAAATAATCACACAGTTCTTTATACCTCATGTTAGGTGGTCTGAAAGGCTGAATCACATGGCACTCCGAGATCTAATGCTCAAGCGTTCGCTTATTTTCCTCGTTACACAGTCTACATCTAGATTTATCTGCACTTCTTGCACCTTGCAGTTGCCAGTACATTCTATAACCTACACGTATTCTGGCAATAACCACGTCACATTGTCTGGTTTTACTTCGGTGCCACCCATAGGAGGGCTTACAATCTCTATACTGATCGTAGTGCCTTATACTACAGCTTTCAGGCCTTTGTGAACTCGTCAGATCTATCAGTTCTTCTTTGTGAGAACTTTTTAATATGTGTGCAACCCTAGCAAGAGGCATCCCAAGATCTATATTTACAATATCTTTGCTACAAGCCTCTTTCGCCAAATTGTCTACATGGTCGTGCTTGCGTATACCAACATGAGATGGTATCCATACAAATTGAATGTTAAAATTGCGCTCTCTTGCATAAGTTACGTTACGTTTAATGCAGTTCACAATTCCCTCATCACCATCTGTTTTGAAGGAATTTAGTGTCCGAATAGCGCTTTGAGAATCACAAAAAACTACTCCAGAGCCCCGAGACATTAAGTATTCTATTGCAAGGAGTATACCTGCCAACTCCGTGTGAGTGGTGCTGGCCCAATTTTGTACTCTCCTATGAACTTGATGTTGCAGTAAGCCATTTTTGTATACAGTTTTTCCATGGGGGAACCTTGGATCGACCTTTTGGTATCTTACTTATGGGGACGTTAAGCTTGGTAATGTTCATGCAGATATTGTGTACCAGAGAAAACTCGTGTGTCTGATTAGCCTCGTCTGCTTGCGTGATTTTATGTTCCAGCTGTTTTTGGAAATATGTGAGATACAAGGGTTCCCTCAGGGCTTTGACCCCAAACAGAGTGCAAATATATATTATTCTATCAAAAATGGATGGTAAGTTTAGTTCTGCTCTTATGTTCACTATCCTTGCTGTTCTCGGGGCGCCGAGGATAATCCTCATAGCTTGGTTTTGTACTATCTCCAAACTATTTATATCTGAGTCCTTATACTGCAGTAAGTGCAGTGCATGGTAGTCTACAACTGACCTTATAAAGGCCAAGTAAAATAATCTAGCGAGCTTAATAGTGATGCCATGTCCCTTTCCGACAAGGACTTTCAGCGGTTTCAATCTCTCCCAGAGTCTCTTCTTCAGAGAAGTGATCAGGTCTGCATCAATTACGTTCACCCCGAGATATTTATACTTATAACACATGTCAAGCTCCTGGTTTCCTATGTGAAACGTGGGTGGGGATATAATACCCGGGTTGAGAGCCATTGTTTTTTTCAGCAGAGATGACTACTCCACACTCATGTGCCCTTGTTGTGAGTTCGTCGAGAATTCTTTGCATTCTTTCATATGATGATGCTCTGACACATATGTCATCAGCATAACATAATAGATTCCCCATCCCCAAGTGGAATATCTGTCACCATTTTGTGCATAAGGACATTGAACAGCATAGGGCTGAGAACTCCTCCCTGTGGCGTCCCAAGTTCAAAGGGCTGTGAGGTGGAACTCACTCCCATGAACAAGACACTTGCGGATCTGTTAGAAAGATACATTCTAATCCAGCTCAATAATTTACCTCGTATGCCAAAGCTTGCCAATTGTTCTAGAATGACTTCTCTGTTTGCAATGTCAAAAGCTAACTTAAGATCAAGAAAAACAGTGTGCTTCCCTGGGTTAGAGCTTGAAAAATACTCTGCAAAGCAATGTTGTGTACTGCGTCCCGGTAAGAATCCGTACAGTCTGTGAAATAATTTACCCTGTAACCTGTACCTGTCTGTTTGAAATTATCCTTTCTAGGACTTTTCATAAACATGAGGTTTGTGAAATCGGACGGTGTTTATCAGTGTTTGGTTTCGGTATAAGAATGATTAGACTGCGCGTCCAGGAGTCAGGTAGGATACCTTGTGACAAGCTCAGTCTGTACAGGTGCAAAAGGGGATTACCAGGTACATGGGCTATAAGGCGGAGGACACTATAGGTAATTCCATCTTCACCTGAGGCGGACGCCTTGCCTTTGCTTAGTGTATTGTTCAATTCCCACTCACTAATCTCAGCAGATTCGGAAATGTCGGAATCAGAACATCCAATCTCTATAGCAAATTTCCGTGCAACTTTAGACTGATTAAGGCGATTCTGAATATTTGTGGGAAGTGAGCTCAATTTGGACGCTCCAGCCCACTGACTAAGGAGCATATCGGCCTGTGCAAGAGGACTATGAAACTGTGGAGAATTATTCGGTTTGCCTGAAAGACGATTATTTTTTTTCCAGACCTCAGACATTGAAGTGTTATTGTTAATGCTTTGTAGGAACTGTTCAAAGTGTTCATTTCTAATTTGAGTTTTTAATTCCCATAGATTTTTGTTAGCCCTAAGAAATTGTATGAGGCTGTCACAGGTCTTGTCCTGCCTGTAGATATTAAGAAGCTCCTGAACTCGCTTTTGTTCCCTTGATAAAATGGGGTCACCGACCCACTTAGGTCGTTTCGAGGGTTGTGAGTTATTATTCTTTAAGGTTTTCTTTGGACAGACCCAAGTGTTGTAGTAATCAGTGACCACTTTCGTCATATCCACGGAGAACTGATCAACACTCGTTACTGTGTATTCGTTATACCAATCATAGATGCATGATTTAAAGTGGTGCTCAAGGTAAGAAGGAATAGAGATTTTCAGCCTATCTCGTTTCTATTGCAAAGTGGTCACTGATTAATTATGTTGCAAGCATGCATCTGACGTTACCATGCACAAGATCCCTTCCTATTACATAATCTAGCCTGCCCCCTGCCACATTTTTCTTATCTGTATCATATACGGTCATAGATCTGTTGTTCACAAAATGTCTGAATTCTTCGCCACTTTCATTACATTGACTATCACCAAATGAAGAATGTCTAGCACTAAAATCTCCCATGCATATTGTGCCATGATTCTGAAAGTTGGGCAGTAAATCGGTTTGAAACTTTTTACACCTTGTGTATACATTGTACAGGGAGAAAAACCCAGAGGCTGTTCGAATATGTAGATGATGGTATTGCACATTGTTGTCATCGGACGTCTTCACCAGTTTATGCGGTATGGCGTCACTAACATGTCAATAGACCTGTCATTCCTGTGTTTGTATAGGAATGATATCCTCTGATTCTAGGGGCGGTTTTTAATTTAGTGGTTGACGTGAAGGGCTTTTGTAAACAGATAATGTCAACATTATTATTATGAACATAATAAAGCAAGTCATTTACAGTTGACACCATGTATATTCCATGAATGAAAAGTAATTATTTTCTTGTCCCCCATCACACATTATTAGCCAAGTGGTCAAATCTTTATTTAATGAAACCCTTTAGTTTACATGTCTTTAATAGCATTGCATATATCTGTTGCTTCTTGTCTATTTGCAAGGGTTCTGCGCATTTTCCTTATATTGATATTATACGCATAATTCGTACCTGCCATCATTCTCAGAGTGTTTTCCCAAAGGTCGTCCGTTTCCTGCATATCTTCGCCGACGTTATTTTCACTGTCATCACCGCCTTCAGATGATTCGTCGATAGTATCATGTGTAATATTATCTTTATCATGTATAATATTATCATTATCATGTGTAATATTATCATTATCATGTGTAATATTATCATTATCATGTGTAATATTATCACTATCATGTGTAATATTATCATTATCATGTGTAATATTAGCATTAGCATGAGAGACCTCATTCACATTTTCGATATCACTGACATCATTAGGAAGTGTATTTTTCCTATTTACACTATCGCTTTCTCTTTCCTTTAACATTTTTATAAGTTCAGCAATTTCTTATCTGAGGCTGCTTATTTCCTCGGCCATTTCCTTGATTTTATCACCATTCGTTAGTTCTGAGGCACTGTTTTCTGGGATGGGAACCCCACCAAGCTGCTCCGGGAATTCCTGTGGGTTAGTGACGTCACGGGCAGGGTGTAGCTGGGCTGGGAATCTCCACTTCGCGGTCGATGGTTACGGTCGGGGCAAGGCGGGGGGGGGGGTAGGCGTGCCGGCTTGTGCGGGCAGTTACGGTGGCAGGCCGTAACAAACTTGCTCCCCGCATCTGACGCACCTCATCACGATGGGCGTATAGAGCTCGGCTCTATGTACTTGCCAAAGAAGTGATGTTCAGTGGCGGGCGTTCTCCGCTCCACACAATTATGATTCTATTTAATGGCTGCCCTTCTTTATAGATTCTCTGGGCTTTAAAAACGCCCGGAAGGTGCATTGCGTCATCTGCAGGGGCCTCATTTGGAAACCTGGTAACCAGGTATTCCCCGTATCTCTTGGGTCTGGGCTGATACTCATCTTTCTCTTCAAGCTAAATCCCTGCGACAGCACCATTGATCATCTGGGCTACGTAGTGTCGTTAGTCCTGTCGGACATAGACATAGTGCGAGGATCGCCATTTCCCCTGCACCATGTCTAGTGGTCCATGCTCATGGAGGGAAGGGAGTCGGCTGACTTCCTTCATCCACCTTATTTTATTGACCGTGGACGTGATTGTTCCTGGGTCGTTCATCAGTCGCGTTGCCGGATTCATGTGATATCTTTTTATTTCTTCATAATGACGACTTGATACCCCTCGTCGTCAACGTCAAGGTTTGCAGGTGATTTCTTGTTGTTCATGTCAGAAGAATCAATCTCTTCCACAGGGTGGGGGGTTGTGGGGGTGGGTGGCACCCGGTGGCCCCAAGGCCGTCACCTTCCCCCTCCATGGTGGGGGCCGCGGCGGGTGACAGACCGCCGCTGAGGTATTTACGGTATTTACTCTCGCGTCTGGCGAGGGAGAGTGCGAGCGCAGGTCTAGTGCTGTCACACATACACTCCACAGGCCTCGCCAACGGTCCCTCGTAGAGCACCTTGTTACTTAGGCACTGGACTCAGCATTCATAAGTTTCATGTAACACTGATTTTCCACATGCCTTGGCTCTTATGTCCGACACAATTTGGTGATGGTACATCCACACACACCAGTCACACTCTGGGTATAGGGACGATCCAGGTCGAGGGGTTTATCCCCGTAAAATCGCCCAAAACACAGGAGGAATCCTGATGATGTCCTGCCCTGGTATTACTAGGCTTAGAACGACGGGAGTCCGAGTGTGAAAAATGGCTACGCAGCCCCGTAGAGTTATGCATTCTTTCTCTCCCTAGGTACAGAGCGTGAGTCATCACTCTCGGGCGCCGAGAAAAAGGTCAATATGATTTCCGTCCGACTGGAGAAAAGTTATTCTTTCAACCAATATTATATGTTGTAAAACCCCATTAAAGCAACAATAATAGGTAAATAATAGATAATTATATCAATAACAAGTATTTCGCACATGATTTGTCGTGCAAACTGTATAAATAATAAATAGGAAAAAGATCGCGATTATTATCTCCTTCACATTTATAAGCATAGCACACGTATTTTGAGTCCGATTTTAACGTATTATGGCTCATTTTGTAGCTGAATAATAGTTCTATTACATGTTGCCATAAGAATTTGCAATATTTTAATGTCGTTCTTGTAAAAGTGACATATATTTTCAAAAATCTCCTATTAGGGTGTTTAAATAGTCACCTTCGGAAAATATTCACCCCCCAAAAAAGTAAGGGCAACTTCTCAAAAATGGCTTCCACATATAATAGTAGAAAGATAGTTCTATTCAGACATGAAATCAGAATGGCTGTATGATTTTTTTTGGATTTTTGATAAATTAAAAAAATGGTCAATGTAGGCCTGTAGACCCCCCCAGATCACTGCCACCACTGCTCTATACGAAAGATTTTGAGAAACCGTCACGTGCTGGCAATGTCCGGTTGACTTTAATTTTTCGTACCATAAGGATATGAAAGAGAAAAAAAACCTTCAATGACGGTTAATTTGGAAGTATGCTTATTTTTTTCACGTGATTTTCTTGGACGCAGATACAGTCCAAAATAAATGTATTATGGCTCTTTGTGTATATAAATAGTTTGTCTAGGGAACGTAGGGAGCGGAAGTTTCGATTTTTTCCTGTTTCGTGTAAAGTTGATATATAAGTGACGAAAACGTTTTTTTTTTGGATACCTGCCAGCCGACTCGCTAAAATATTTCCAAAAAAAAAAAAAAAAAAAAAAAAAGAAATCGAAAGTGCTCCCAACGTTCCCTAGATAAAGGATGGTTCTGCATAATAAAACGATTAGAATGACTGTGCTATTTTTTCCTAATATTATTTTTGGGCCCAAAAATGGTTAATTTAATTTTTTTTTTGCGGTGATTTTTTTCTTTTTTTTTTTAAATTATAATACAAAAACTGTTCGGGCGATTTCGAAAACAATCTACCACAGAGATAAATAAAAGGGTGTTAGTTTAATCAAAATCGGCAAGTAAATAAAAAATTAGAAAAAAAGATCCCCTGAAGCTACAGTTTTGGAAGTAGGTTTCGGTACGTACATCTGGCAGCCATTTTCATGTAAACATAGCTTAAATATCTTAATAAAAGAAGCGAAACCCTAGGTTCCTAGTAACGAAAAGTGTGATTGGTAGAGAAATAACCAATAATTGTATTAATATCTATTTTTTGAACTTAAGTAAGCCATTCGATCTTCCTCTTTCTTCAAATAAATGGTAACAAAAAAGTAGCATTAGTTATCGTTGACTTTGTAGGGAAGTATTTATCGAGCGCATTATTATTTATTTATTTGTTTATTTTTCCGAAATGGCAACACCTAAGGATGGTGAGGCATTCTTCGTTCTCTCAACACAGCAAGTATAAACTATAACTGCACATTTCTTGGAAAAAAAAACGCTCCATACTATAAGCATCATCTATGTATGTTAGCTAAATCCAGTAAAAATCTGCAAAATCTTTGTAAATGCTTCTCGTAGCTGCACCATCTAGTAGCGGATAATCGAACCTATGGTGTTTTTTCCTTCTTAACTCTCGCATTACATAGAAAACATGAGGAGTAGGGCAACAGTGAATATACAAAAGCTTTATCGTTGTATGTGTGCATTTACCGCTAATGGAAGCACGAAGTTTATGCTTGGTGATGAGCTACGAAACAGTTTATATAATTCGTTTGGATTATTGTGAATGCCTTTTATCTGGTGCTAAAATCTTTTGGCTTTAATTATTTCATGTTATCATATATATATAAAAGCCTTAATTTCGTGAGAAAAGATTAATATGCCATTATTATTTACACAGACGCATATACTGTAAACAGTCGTGCATTGTTAAAAGGAATAATAATAATAATAATAATAATAATAAATCATATGACAAATGGATGTAGAGAGCGAGATGCAATGCCCATTTCATCAGAAAGACCAAGATTTTTTTTGAAGATATCAGATATCATACAGCACATGTAATGGGAGTCAGTTCTTACGCTTTTAATGCTGACCCTCCCTAGAACCAGCCAGCAAGCAGTTGCTCGAGATGGAACAAGCAAACATGTATGCTCTCGCTCAGCTGTTCGAAAGTGGATGCGTCTCCTCATAGAAACGCCAAGACTTGGAATAATAATAGCGAAAACTAGGATCACATTTTAGCACAACAAAGGGCATCCAGAATTACTGAAACTAATTATACTGCAGTGTTTCCAGCAGATAACTTGGTATATCACAACGTGGGTCTTGCAGAGTACAATTTACGGACAAGGTAGCTGCTTTAAAAAGTGGTAGCAGGCGTGTATTGCAGCATGACCCATTCCCCTTTAGATAATCATAATCAATTTTTTTCCATTCAGTTATCTGTCAGTAGACAGTTTCTTTTTCCATTTTATCAATCTTATTGCTTAGTTTTAAAATGGGTCCATTCTTTTAATAGAATAAAATAAATAAAGTGAGGGCGGGCGCTCCACGAGCAACACTGATCAGACGAGCCAACGACCCAAGAGAGTTTTTTTTTTTCTTTCTTTCTTTCTTTTTTGGCTATCAACCAGCGGCATGTGGCCAAGGTTATTAAGCCAATGGATCTTATTTATTCTTTCAATCTAAATAAGGTCATAAAGTTTTGTCTCCCTTAGAAAAGCTATTACTTTACGAATTATTCTTTCATTATTTGCTAGTAGGTTTGAAAGTGTAAATTCTTTATTTCTTATTTGGAAATGATTTATTAAATTTCTTCTGTGTTGGTTATATTGTTGACATATTCTGAGGATGTGGTTAATAGTGAGGTAGTTATTGCAGCGGGGACATATTGGAGGGAAAGTTCTCTATATAGGGAGTGAGATGTGTGAGTCTGGTGGCATTGACCCTGAGGCGGGCCAACACCACCTCATCCCTTCTATTTGTGCTGTGGGCTGTGTCCCACATCTCGATGTTTTCTCTGACTATGTTGGTCAGCTGTAGGTCGGTCCACTCGCTTTGCCACAGGATGGATTTTTGCTTTTGTAAGACACGAAACACTGAGATCTGTACAAACTATGCTAAGGTCCAGATCGCCAGTTGTCAAAAAGCAATAGATTTATCAATAGCAAAAAGTTCGGCAATAAAGATCGATGTATGATTCGGCAATCTGAATTTCAATTCATTCAGTTGACCACACACCCGCACCCACACATTGCTCAGTCTTGGAGCCGTCGGTATATGTATGAAAAAAGGTAGATGTTTAATAAGGATCTCTCTGAACCTCTGGCATACCTCCACCTCCGGCGCCGTGGCCTTGGTTGATGGAAGTCAAGCTTCCATGATAGCAAAATTGGGCGTTTCCCATGGCGCTATATTAGTCTGAAGCAGGGTATCGATGGTAGAGAGATCTATACCGACTTTTTGGATGAGGTCGTGAAATCTTGTGGTAAAGGGCCTAATGGCACCATTACCATTAGGGTGGCTTGGGTCTCGAGCCACCTTCACGCATAGGTCAGCGCCAGCTGGCTGCGGTCTGAGATCGGGAGGGGAAGGGTACTCCCTTGGGAAAAAAAAATGGGACTCCACCTTACAAGACGACTTCAAACCTAACATACTTACCACTTATGAACCTTCCAAGACATTCTACCGCACAACCACAATGAC
>NW_020872573.1:693902-711402 GCF_003789085.1 Penaeus vannamei
CGCCACCCCCCCCGATTACTCTATCACCAATACAGCGCCCTGCCGTAGTCCAACCTCACATCCACCGGGGGGGCGGGGGGCCCCCCACCCTCTGGTCTTTGAGAATTGAATTTCTGTGCCAGTACGTGTCACCCCCCCCCCCCCACACACACACACACACACAAACACGCACACGAGTAGTAGCGAAAGGCAGAATAAAAGTGAAACAATAAAAGCAAAAGTAAAACACTAAGATAGTAAGAGCATGAGTAAAACACTAAGAGAACAAGAGTGAGAGTAAAACAAAGGGTAAGAGCCATACTAAAACAGTAAAAGAGTAAGAACAAGAGTAAAACAGTAAAAGCAAAAGTGGGAATAAAACAGTAAAAGCAAGAGCGGGAATAAAACAGTAAAAGCAAGAGCGAGAATAAAACAGTAAAAGCAAAAGCGAGAAAAAAACAGTAAAAGCAAGCGAGAATAGAATAAACAGTAAAATCAAATGCAAAAATAAAACAGTAAAAGTCAGAGCAAGAAAAAAACAATATACTTGTAACTAAAGAACACTGAAGTACATATGTAACAGGTGCTACTGGTGCTGAACATGAATACACAAGCAATTTACTAATGTCACAGAGACACTGACATCAAAAAGACACTGTAATCGCAAAAGACACTGAAATCACAAATTCTTCTGGGGTTCAACAAAGTACACAGACACTCACCTACATAGAAAGTTCAGGGTCATGTACACAACTGTTCAGAGCTGCTACCCAAGGGTTATCCTCTACTGGTTGTTTACGCCTGTTCTCCTCCCTCTCAAACTGTCTCTTCCTCGCCATGCCCATAAATCTCCTCTAGCCCCTCAACAGCTAACGGTATATGTGCCCTCCTGAAAGCAGATATTGCAGCTGACTCTGGGGTTAATGCAGACACTCCAGGAGGTCCTGAGGCTGCGGCTGGGGCAGACGCTGCAGGGGGCCCTGTGGCTGCAGTTGGAGCAGACAATGTCGCAGCAGCAGCTGCCACATTTCATAATCGATGAAATTAATGTGGATTTCATAATCGATGCTTTGTGCCACAAATGGCATAATGGTCCCTACCCCAAGCGTGTTTAGCTTGTGGTGCCGTACTCCATCTCTTGCATTCCAGACACGCTGAGTAGCATCGGCCATTTATTGCCGGCGAACCGTCATCCCTGACGGCCAAGATGTCACGAAGCCAGGGGACAGCTCACTAATAAATACTCTACAGACTAATTCATCTGGGTCACCAATGGCAGCAGGGTAGTCCTGATAACCCTGACACACGTTGCCCTGAATCTCCAGAAAGGAGTCCATTGGTGCCTGGTCATTCGCCATGCGGTGTTCGTAAAACACCTTAAAGAAGTCGGCAGCGGTGTAGGTACCATGGAAGGTCTTGCAGATCTGGGCCTTGAACACTTGCCAGCTTATGTTGTCAAAAACTGCAGAGTTGATGATATGCTCTGCACGGCTCTGCACGGCCTGTATAAAAAACTGCAGTAGGGAGCCAGGATTCATGTTCAGACATTGCATTGGCTGTGGTGGATATGTACCGCAAGGCCTATGGCTCGGAGGATCATGGTACCAGGAATCTCTGACATGAGATCTCTCTATGGGCCGCTGCTCTGTACTGGACCAACAGTGGGGTTGCTCAATACCTCCTCTTTCTTGGTAACAGGTCCCAGAACCTTCAGCCTGGAAGCCTGGGTCTCCTGCAACCCTACAGCAGCACCTGTCCTCGTCCACAGGTTGAGGCATGAGTTACCTTGCCGTTATTCAGGCGCCCTACTAGCCAGCTGGAGATTTGATTCATCGCCCTCTTGGATGTGGTAGCGACGAGGCCGAGGGCTGGGATTGGTGACATGTGAGACTGTGAGGGCTTGTTGGGTGCAAAGCTCGTACTGTGCCAGGATGTCCTGTCTCCTCGTCACAATTATCAACCACAACCCACTCCTGCTGTGGAGTAGGGGCCATCGTCCATGGAGGTGGTGCAGCTGGTGGTTCATTTTGTTGATTAGCTACTTGTGAGCTAGACGAAATGGTATTGGGCAGCACTCGCTCAATCATCTCCAACAGTTGCTAATACCTTTCTGCAGACTGCCGACATTCCTCCAACATCTGCTGGTTCTGCTCCTCCATCCTATGCTCCACTTCCACAAACCGCCTCTCCAACTCTTGTATTCGCTGACCCATCTGCTCGTGCCCCTCCTTCATCTGTTGCAGGGTTTCTTCATGCATTGTGACGTCAGCAGCTAACACAGTACTGCCCTTTCGCAGATCGGGTTGCGATCCACTAATAACAAGGGGCAGCACTAACCCTTCTGGGGAAGTGGCAAGCGATGAGGGCTGGCTGCTGTGGTCACGGACTTTTCTTGTGGGCAACTTCCTCCTCCCCTTTTGAGGCATGGGTCACGTGTCAATGACAAGGAATGGTAAAGTACTGGTCACACACACGGGCAGAAACCATCAACATAATACATAGAAAGAGACAGTACAAACTTTAAAAACATACAGAAACAATGTACACAATACGCACATACACAGAGGTGCAGACTGGCACAGACACGTACGTACTCAGAAAGGGCAGACTGACACAGACACGTACACACTCAGAAAGGGCAGACTGGCACAGATTGATGCACAGAATGGGCAAACTAACGCAAAGAACGGGCAGACTGACACACAGAACGAGGAGACAGGCAGACTGACACAGAACGAGGAGACAGGCAGACTGACGAACAGAACGGGCAGACTGACACACAGAACGAGGAGACAGGCAGACTGACACACAGAACGAGGAGACAGGCAGACTGACAAACAGAATGAGGGGACAGGCAGACTGACACAGAACGAGGAGACAGGCAGACTGACACAGAATGAGACAGGCAGACCGACGCACAGAATGGGCAGACTGACACAGAACGAGACAGGCAGACAAACGCACAGAATGGGCAGACTGACACAGAACGAGGAGACCAGGGAAACGGGCAGACTGGACAACAGAACGAGGAACGGGCAGACTGACGCACAGAACGGGAGACTGACAACAGAACGGGAGAACTGAACAGAACGAGGAGGGCAGACGGGCAGACTGACGCACAGAACGGGCAGACTGACACACAGAACGGGCAAACTGACACGCAGAACGAAGAGACGAGCAGACTGACACACAGAATGGGCAGACTGACACAGAACGAGGAGACGGGCAGACTGACGCACAAAATGGGCAGACTGACACACAAAACGGGCAGACTGACTCGCAGAACGAGGAGACGGGCAGACTGACGCAAAGAACCGGCAGACTGACGCAAGAACGGGCAGACTGAGCGACGGCACAGAACGGGCACACTGACGCACAGAACGGGTAGACTGACACAGAACGAGATGGGTAGACTGACACACAGAACGAGGAGATGGGCAGACTGACACACAGAACGAGGAGACGGGACTGACTGACGCACAGAACGGGTAGACTGACACACAGAACGAGAGAGACTGGACGAGCTGACTGACGCACAGAACGGGCAGACTGACACAGAACGAGGAGAACGCACAGAACGGGCAGACTGACACGCAGAACGAGGAGACGGGCAGACTGACGCACAGAACGGGCAGACTGACAAACAGAACGAGGAGACGGGCTGACTGACGCACAGAAAGAGGAGACGGGCAGACTGAGGCACAGAACGGGTAGACTGACACACAGAACGAGACGGGCAGACTGACACACAGAACGAGGAGACGGGCTGACTGACGCACAGAACGGGCAGACTGACACACAGAACGAGGAGACGGGCTGACTGACGCACAGAACGGGCAGACTGACACACAGAACAAGATGACGGGCAGACTGACGCACAGAACGGGCAGACTGACAGAACGAGGAGACGGGCAGACTGACAGCACAGAACGAGGAGAACGGGCAGACTGACGCACAGAACGAGGAGACGGGCAGACTGACGCACAGAACGAGGAGACGGGCAGACTGACGCACAGAACGGGCAGACTGACAAACAGACGAGGAGACGGGCAGACTGACGCACAGAACGAGGAGACGGGCAGACTGACGCACAGAACGGGTAGACTGACACAGAAAGAGGAGACGGGCAGACTGACGCACAGAACGGGCAGACTGACACAGAACGAGATGGCAGACTGACGCACAGAACCAGACCGCACAGAACGGGCAGACTGACACAGAACGAGGAGACAGGCAGACTGGCGCACAGAACGGGTAGACTGACACAGAACGAGGAGACGGGCAGACTGGCGCACAGAACGGGCAGACTGACACAGAACGAGGAGACGGGCAGACTGGTTTACAGAACGGGCAGACTGGTGTACAGAACGGGCAGACTGACACCAAAGAAACGGGCAGACTGACGCCACAGAACAGGTAGACTGACGGAACGAGACGGGCAGACTGACGCACAGAACGGGGAGACTGACAAACAGTGACGCACAGAACGAGGAGACGGGCAGACTGACACAGAACGAGACGGGCAGACTGACGCACAGAACGGGAGAGACTGACACAGAACGAGACAGGCAGAATGACGCACAGAACGGGCAGACTGACACAGAACGAAGAGACGGCAGACTGGCGCACAGAACGAGGAGACGGGCAGACTGGCGCACAGAACGGCCAGACCGACACAGAACGAGGAGACGGGCAGACTGGTATACAGAACGGGCAGACTGACACAGAACGAAACGGGCAGACTAACGCACAGAACAGGTAGACTGACGGAACGAGACAGGCAGACTGACGCACAGAACGGGCAGACTGACAAACAGAACGAGAGACGGGCAGACTGACGCACAGAACGAGGAGACGGGCAGACTGACGCACAGAACGAGGAGACGGGCAGACTGACGCACAGAACGGTGACAAACAGACAGGAGACGGGCAGACTGACACAGAACAGAGACGGGCAGACTGACACAGAACGGGTAGACTGACACAGAAAGAGAGACGGCAGATGACGCACAGAACGGGCAGACTGACACAGAACGAGATGGCAGACTGACGCACAGAACGGGCAGACTGACGCACAGAACGGGCAGACTGACACACAGAACGAGGAGACAGGCAGACTGGCGCACAGAACGGGCAGACTGACACAGAACGAGGAGACGGGCAGACTTTGGACAGAACGGCAGACTGACAGACGGGCAGAACCAAAGAAACGGGCAGACTGACGCACAGAACAGGTAGACTGACGGAACGAGACGGGCAGACTGACGCACAGAACGGGGAGACTGACAAACAGAACGAGAGAGACGGGCAGACTGACGCACAGAACGAGGAGACGGGAGAACTGACGCACAGAACGGGCAGACTGACACACAGAACGAGGAGACGGGCAGACTGACGCACAGAACGAGGAGACGGGCAGACTGACACAGAACGAGACGGGCAGACTGACGCACAGAACGGGCAGACTGACACAGACGAGACAGACTGACGCACAGAACGGGCAGACTGACACAGAAGAACGACGGGCAGACTAGCGCACAGAACGAGGAGACGGGCAGACTGGCGCACAGAACGGCCAGACCGACACAGAACGAGGTGACGGGCAGACTGGTATACAGAACGGGCAGACTGACACAGAACGAAACGGGCAGACTAACGCACAGAACAGGTAGACTGACGGAACGAGACAGGCAGACTGACGCACTGACGCACAGAACGAGGAGACGGGCAGACTGACGCACAGAACACAGACTGACGCACAGAACGATGACACACAGAACGAGGAGACAGACTGACGCCAGACTGACGCACAGAACGGGCAGACTGATAAACAGAACGAGGAGACGGGCAGACTGACGCACAGAACGAGGAGACGGGCAGACTGACGCACAGAACAGACTGACACACAGAAGGAGGAGACGGGCAGACTGACACACAGAACGAGGAGACGGGCAGACTGACGCACAGAACGGGTACACTGACACAGAACGAGGAGACGGGCAGACTGACACAGAATGAGACGGGCAGACTGACGCACAGAACGGGTAGACTGACACAGAACGAGACGGGCAGACTGACGCACAGAACGGGCAGACTGACGCACAGAACGGGTAGACTGACACAGAACGAGGAGACGGGCAGACCGACGCAGAACGGGCAGACTGACACAGAACGAAGACGGGCAGAACTGACGCACAGAACGGGCAGACTGACACAGACGAGGAGACGGGCAGACTGACGAGGACACGGGCAGACTGACGCACAGAACGAGGAGACGGGCAGACTGACGCACAGAACGAGGAGACGTGCAGACTGACGCACAGAACACGGAGACGGGCAGACTGACGCACAGAACGGGCAGACTGACGAACGAGGAGACGGGCAGACTGACGCACAGAACGAGGAGACGGGCAGACTGACGCACAGAAGAGGAACGGAGACTGACGCACAGACGGGCAGACTGACGCACAGAAAGAGGAGACGGGCAGACTGACGCACAGAACGAGACGGGCAGACTGACGCACAGAACGAGGAGACGGGCAGACTGACACACAGAACGAGGAGACGGGCAGACTGACGTACAGAACGAGGAGACTGACGCACAGAACGAGAAGACGGGCAGACTGACGAACAGAGACTGTAGACTGACACAGAACGTGACACACAGAACGAGACACGGGCAGAACGCACAGAACGAGGAGATGGGCAGACTGGCACACAGAACGAGGACACGGGCAGACTGACACACAGAACGAGGACACGGGCAGACTGACGCACAGAACGAGGAGACGGGCAGACTGACGCACAGAACGAGGAGACGGGCAGACTGACGCACAGAACAAGACGAGACTGACGCACAGAACGGGCAGACTGACGCACAGAACGAGGAGACTGACGCACAGAACGAGGAGACTGACGCACAGAACGAGGAGACGGGCAGACTGACGCACAGAAGAGGAGACGGGCAGACTGACGCACAGAACGGGCAGACTGACGCACAGAACGCAGACTTGAGACGGGCAGACTGACGCACAGAACGAGGAGACGGGCAGACTGACACACAGAACGAGGAGACGGGCAGACTGACGTACAGAACGAGGAGACTGACGCACAGAACGAGAAGACGGGCAGACTGACGCACAGAACGAGGAGACTGACGCACAGAACGAGAAGACGGGTAGACTGACATACACAACGAGGAGACCCCTACTGACACGCACTAGCACAGGGATTTGAACACTGGCACGAAATGCAGCTGTCGTGGGAGAACGGGTCAATAAAATCATAAAAATGCCTAAAACTGAAATGAGCCACACAAAGGATAAACGGAATTGGCGATTAGTACGATAAATACCTGGAAGAGGTGAATTAGCTATGCGAGAAATAAAAATGCTCAACTGAAAAATACTATAACAAATAGAAAACATAAAGCTTACATGAATGAAAGAGCAATGACAACATGCTAACACAGTAAGAAAATTACGGTAGCTCACAAAGCTATCCGAAAACATGCGAAATTTCCCGACTAATGAACTTTGCCGTGACGCCCCACCGCGGCCCACCAGAAATTTTAGACCTGTAGTCCCCAGGGGGCCCCACCTACCCAGAGGAGTGCCTTAAGGGCCAAGGTCCCTCCCCATAAAGGTCAGTGGGCATCCGCAGGATATGTCCATCCCCTGATGTCAACATCCCTCTTACTAGTTACTGCTACAGTCCCAAGGGATATGACCTTGTGGGAGTCACGGCGGGAAATTCTAGGTGTGTGGATGAATGATTAAAACAAATAAAAATAACTAAAAACAGTGTAAAGAGTCAGGAAGAAAAAGAGTGGATAGGCTAGCATAAGAAAAGTACAAGATGCAGGAGGGTAAAATGAAAGGAGAAACGGTAGTAGAAAACGTAAGAAAGAAATAAGGTCAAGTAGAACCACGAGGCTGCACAATATGTGGTGTATGCATAAGTGCAATCCTGCACAGTCCAGCTCTATCTTTAATAAATACCGTCACTGAGGCTTAATACTTAGCTTTTCCGTTCTTTTAGGATCCTTAGCTGGAGCTGCCGGCCACTTAGGTATAAACTAAATGTAATATGTACAAAATGCCAGAGGATGAGGAGAGAAACGCCCCGTGGTACAGTAGAATAACGAATGTTTATTTCTCGCGGTACAAAGGGGGCCGCGGGAGGCCGTGACGTGAAAAAGACTCAACGAAACTAAATCAATAAAACTAAACTTTAGAACACATAAGAAATATAATACATTAAAAGGGATTTTAAAAAAGGATGGATAAAATCATGTATACATAGAAACACTGAGCTGACAGTCGGAAAGCGCAATTTAACCAAGGGGGTTACTCACATGCACATAACCACACCACACGCACGCACCCATACGCACACAACCCCACGCGCACGCACCAAGCGAGCATCATTTGAGTTGGGGGGGGGGGGTAAATTGGCGTGTCACGCTACATAGGCCTTTTCAATGTAAAAATACTGAAATCAAAATATGCTTTTTGACAATTGCCTCTTGAATATGACTGGCCAGTTTTACTAGCTGATCGAGAGTTTGGCGTCCTTTTCAGAAACCGCACTGCTCGTCAACTAGTAAATTCTTGTAATTCAAAAAATGCAATAGCCTACGGTTAACAATTCATTCCATGACCTTGCATAAGCAACTTGTCAACGCAATTGGGTGGGAGGAGATGGCATATTTGGGATTTCCCTCTCCTTTCAATATGGGAATGATATGGGCGAAGTGCCATGAGTTTGGAAGAGTCTGGCTTTTCCAAATTTCATTGTACACTTCTAGAAATGCTTTATCATCTCATACCGAATCTCATCGGGGCCTGGGGACGCCCCTCTACAGGTTTCTGTAAGGTCTTTATTGTAATTAAATTCATCTATGGCAAAGTGTATGGGTTGCAGCTCAGCCGCTTCCTTGATGGTCAGGAATGCAGGATGTTAGTTGTCTGAGCTGCTTGTATAAGATAATTGCCTGGCGAGTGCAATAGCGACGTCTCTAGGCGATTCTAAATTGCTTCCCTCATGAATGATGTTTTTAATTTTGAAAGATTGATTTTATTGACGTTAGACCAAACCTGTGATATTTTGGTGTTGCTATTGATTGTAGAGACAAAGCTTCGCCAGATGTCTCTTTTGGTTTGTCTGATTGTTCTATGAGCCTGAACTCTTGCTAATTTATAGTTGCAAAAGTTCTGGTTTGTGACATTATTTTTGAAAAGCCTGTAGGCCCTATTGCATTCACGCAGTACCCTGTGGCAACCTGGAACTCTATGCTTTTACGCTATCTGTCGAAGTCTTGGGAATGGAACTCNGTCGCATGAATATATAATACAAATAGGAAAGTGGTCGCTTCCCATCAAGTCAATGGTGTGCACAGGCACTTAGCTGCTACTGCTGAAGAGACCCGAGATAGATCAATAAAGCTTAAATTACCGCTATTATCATCCACTCGCATTGGACTACCATCGTTCAGAAGGATTAGGTCTGAATCATTAACAAGCTTAACTACTTGCTCACCTCTACCATCCACCCGCAGGGAACCCCATAATGTATGATGAGCAGTAAAATCACCTAAAATTACTTTATTTGGGGCAGACTATCCTGAAGAGCAAAGAGCTCATCATAAATTACCACATTATCAGGTGGACAATAAACTGAACATATAGCCATATACGTGCTATTGACTTTTACTTTGCATGCGACAATCTACAAAGTAGATTCTATAGTCATTTCTATAAATGGGAGGTTCTGGTGGATGTACGTGGCGACTCCGCCTCCACCCCTACCCTCTCGATCCTTCCGACACAGATGGTAGTTTCTCAACGAAACCAATTCATCAGAGATAAAGTTGTTTAAATGGGTCTCTGGAGAACGATAATATCGGGAGCATAAGACGAGGCTAATAATCTAAGGTCGTTTACTCTAGTTCTAAGACTTCGACAGTTCCATTGTATAATGGTTAATGCGAAGATTATGTTTTTGGGTTTGGAAGTGCCTTTTTCTGGGAGGAGGCGCCTCTTCTCCCGAGCTTCCCAGTGACCTCTCGCGGGAAGACGGAACAAAAGACTCCATGTCCTGCATCTCTCTGCGAGGAGACTGGCTGAAGATGATATGCTCTGAGGAGTCTTATTAGGAGTCACCTGGACGGGAACGTATGATCCAGATTGTGATTTGGTATCATCCTTACGTTGCTGCTTTTGTGGTTTGATTCAGTAATTTGTTTTATTGTTTTGTTCAATTCAACAATTTGACTTGTTAATCATTTTTCCGTTTCCTTAATATCAGTAATTTCTTTATCCTTAGCTGCAAGCACCTGACTGATACTGCTTGCACTGGGAGTGTTGTTAGTTGCTACTGAAGCATAGGTATTATTTGGCTTGTTGGTCAAGCCTTCAACTTTCCTCTTGGCTTCATGGTAACTAAAATCATGACCTCTCATGTATGCTAATATTTCAGTCTCCTTCTTCAGGCTGCTGCACATGCAGAGCCTGACTGATGGACCTCCACAGTTAGCACACTTGAAAGGGTTTCCAGTACATGTGTGATGTCATGAACTCCAGCACATTTACCGTAAGTGAATTTATCAGTATCCTTATCAATACAGCGTAATGAGGTGTGTCCAAATTTTTGGCATCTATTACAGCACACAGGTTTTTTAATTTAAGATCTTACTTGGACTCGTTCGTATCCAATATAGACATACTCAGGAATTTTACTTGAAGCAAAGGTCAAAAAACACAATCCGGTTTTCGTTCACACATTATCTTTCTTGGTCCATTACGCCTTGGTCCTTCATGTTTTCAAGAATTTCACTTTCAATCATCATTCTCAAATCCCTATGAAAGACTACTCCCTTACAGTTATATGAGCCAACAGAAATAGTTACTCTTACCTTGAAATCATGAATCTGCTTCAGTTTAAGTCGTTAACCTGGGTTTTGAATTGCACTTTTACAAGGAAGCTACCATCTCGCAATTTCTTGACCATCAAGGACCTTGATGATGAAGCAACTGATTTTCATTCACGCATCTGACAGCCAAATACCTTGCATTCTCTGGAGGGATAGCATGAGGTCGTTCTCGTTGGTCAATTGTAGTGGTTCCATTATTCATAGTCGTGGTCTTAGAGGTGTCATGGGTCGCCCCTCCTCTGGGAGAAGGGGTAGCCGGGGGATCAGACATCATGGGCATCGGACAAGTCCGACCTCTGGGCGCTTGCCCGTTGTCCTGAAAGACCAATAAACCCCTTAACTATTGGTAATCAACCTAACAGCAATGGCTAAGAGAGTGTGGCAGTTAATCGTCCTCTACCCCTCCAGTGGAAGCCTGGTTGCGTTCTCCAATACCACATAGGGATCGAGTTAAGTGGAGGACACTTCCCTACCGCCAAACTTCCCGAAGCGAAGGACGGGAAGTAGATGCCCACCCCCAAGCGAATACGGGAGCCCACAAGGCTCAGGGAAGTCACATTAAGAGAAGGAAGGAATTCAGAATATAAGAAAAAGTGCCCAAAGGACGCCCCAGACTACTGGGCCTCACTACTCAGGGGTCAATGCCCGTGAGGGCTACCCTGGTGTAGAGAGCTGCAAGTCTGAGGTTGGGTGTTGACTAATCCTACTGTAGTCTCGTGTGACCTGCAAGACCAAAGCACTGAAATTTACTCTGTGCAATATACATTATACAACACAGAAACCACAATATAGAGCGAGACGAGAGGCCCCGGACTCTAGGGTAACAAGTGGTACACGATTTTTAATTTGTTGCTGCTGCTTTTTTAAACAAGGTCTGACCTAGTCAAGATCTCATACACGAGTGAGACTTTGGCACCATGATGACTCTTGATATAGGCTCTTGACAAAAAAGAAAAAAAAATCCAGGTACGCAAACTGCAGCAGGCTGCCATCGATGCCCACAGATGGTTCTGAGCTAGCTGGTGCTACTGGCTAGAAGGGGGGACTCGCCTAGTCTGGACCTCACGTCCAATACAATGTATATTGTATCGCAACCCATCCCCATCTATTGACTTCGTATTTCCATAAACGCTGCACACACACATGCAAGCGCGCGTACAGTGACAATGCGTCACTGCGGTTTTGAGTTCAGTTAATATTCTATAAATAAGAAAATAATGCATGTTGTTTGGTTCTGGCGAAAAGAAGAAACTCGAGTCACGTAACTGGTTACATTAGCCACCAACACATGGTGCAACTACGAAAAGCATTTACAAAGGACTTGGCGATTTTCATTTGATTTGCCTGCTGTACATAGATGTTTAAAAGAAATATTTAGCTTTTTATATTTCAAGAAATGTGCAGTTATTATTTATCCTTGTGTTGAAAGAAGAGGGAGGGCGAATACCGCCTGGCCTCATAAGTGTTGCCATTTCGATGAAGAGGATTTCAGGAAATCGCATTTGGAAAATATCCACTACAAAGTCGACGATAAACTAATGTCACACGTTTTGTTGTCACTTATTTGAGGTAAATGAAAGATCAAATGACATATACTTTCCAAAAATAGGATAATAATAAGCACTTGTTATTCATAGGTTTCGAATCACATTTTCTTACAAACAACATTCATGAAAGATACTATTTACGCTAAGTTTACGTCGATGAGGTTGCTAGATGTACAAAAGGGGTACCCACTTGTAATGTAATTAAGAAACTGTACCTGTACCAGTTAGTAATATACGACCATTATGGCGAATCGCGGAATATCGTATTTGGATCTGAGAACATTGTTTTTGTTATTTTAAATTATATTAAATTGAAGGTAATTTTTTTATTTTATTTACTTTATTTATTTTGTGTTGTTTCGCCCTCTTGCTTTTATGGGCCAGGCACTCTACATCTGTTCGGTAATTATACTCGATAATTTAGTAACAAAAGTACAGTGATTGTGTTCATGCATGGTGCTTGCGATAATGACGGCCAATTGAGACGGTCCTCGTTTCCCTTCCATTCCACAATTCGAATATTAATTGTGAGATGACGTAAACCTGTTGTAAGGGACTAATTATATATCAGTTGTGATGTTTGTTATACAGTGTTATTGTTGTGTAAATGAATTCAAAATTTAACTTGATTGATATGGTAGTTATAATTTATACTGCTGCAATTATGTCTGTGCCCTCAACACTATGAACAACTCCCCTGATAAAATGCTATAAAGTGTACAAATATATAGTTAGGCATATATTGTTGAACAGATCTAGGGACGAAACCATATTTTGTTCAATGTAAGCTTCATTCTTATGAGTTTAGAATACATTTTCTTTTCTATTCTACCAATTCGAAATAAATAGTTCTTATTAACTGATATCCATGAAAGTAATTATACTATTCAAAAGTCGAGAGAGAAGCGTGACCACTGTCGTCCTCACAGAGTCTAAACGGCGTTTGATTAGGGGAAATTATTCTTATTTTTACAGCTTTACATAACAAGTTGCATGCTTTGTAGATAATAATTTGTAACTTATATGATTAAATTTATTTTCCAGACCCCGATTCCTCCAGTCGAGGTCTCTGGTGAAGGACCTCCTCCTCCTGAGTCTTCTGAAGGACCTCCTCTTTGTAAGTCTCTGTCTCCGCGCACACATACATATACATATATGCGTACATGGTTACATACATGCGCACACACACATGCACACACACACATACACGCATACAAACGTACACCCGCACACATACAAACATACATGCATACGCTCAAACCCACAGATACAAGCATAGGCACACACATACACACTAAAACGCACCCACACACTTTGCCATTATAATGATTGCTATATTTGCTATGGTCATTATTGTCAAAATCGTGATTTTTTTTTCATTACTAAATACGAAACACACTGGTTGGAAACATAAGGATATGTTGCAAAATGAGAAATTGTCAGTAATGCAGCTGTCACTTTCACGCCATGCTATCTACACTCACACACCACCCAACACAACAGACAATACCCAAACACACACTATAATCCATACTCAAAATTTACACCATTTCCCCCTCCTCTCAGCTGACCAGCGCATCGTGGGAGGCTATGAGGCAGAGCCGTACAAGCGCGGGTACCAGGTTTTGTTTAGAACAAGTGGAAGTTATTGTGGTGGTGTTGTCTTTAGTGAACTGTTTGTCCTGACAGCTGCCCACTGCATACCAGGGTGAGTACTGATGGTGACGATGTTGATGATAATGATAATAATACTAATGGTAATGTATAATGTATATTCACATAATGATAATATAATTATCAAAGATATCAATAATGATAAGAATGATATTGATAATAAAAGTAATATTATAACGGCAACAGTATGCTGGCATAGCCCAGTCCTGTTTCTGCATGTTACAGCTTCTACATTTTCTACTCTTTCTTCGCCATAATAATTTGCTCTTCTCTCCTTTCTTTTCATTTTCCTTTTTTTCCCCCTTTTTTTTTTTTTTTTTTTTCTTAGCAAGAATAGGCGAATGACTGTAACTGTGGGCATACACGATCTAAAGGTGAAGGAGAGCTTTACCCAGGTGATTCCCGTTGCAAAAGCATTCCTTCATCCGGACTATCACGGTGGATTCGGAGGCATAACCAATGACATTGCTGTCCTGAAACTGGAACAGAAAATTAAAATGACTGGTGCGTTGTAGTGTTATTCTTTTCGGTTAACGTTTAAGGGTGTAAATGTGCTTGTTTTGTTTGTGTTTGCATATGTGTGAGTGTGCCTATATATTTATACATTTGTCTATACACGTTTTCGTAAAAGTCAACGAAATAATGGCATTGAGACTGAAGATAGCAATTGGCTTCATGTCTCTTATTGCTGTGTACGCTTCTACTGATGTTTGTAAACTCGACGTGAAAGAGATGTTCAATGCCAAACTTGCATCTGTGGCAGACAGTTGTCCCCGGCGAGATATCCGTATTGTTCTGGGTGACTCATGCAGTATCGCTGTGATCGAGCTGGCTATGAGATGTCTGTCGGTCCTCATGGTTCGGGAGGTGATACCGGCAGCGAGAATAGCCTCCTTTTCCGGGACTTTGCTAGGTCCCAGGATTTGAGGATTTCTGGTTCCAGTGCTGAGTTCTGTGTACTGACCATAGATTGTTGTGGCTACCCAGGTACACTTCAAAACTCCCAGCGTCATTTCACAGCACTCGACAATCTGACGGACCCTGTACTTTGTGTGGGACACCTTCAAGCGCGAAACACTTGATGCAGCCCAAGAATCGTTAGGTGAACGACCGAGAGGCAACAGAATTTTATCTCACAGGAGACACTGGAAGTCATAGATACTTGCCATGCAGCTCGTCTGGCAGGGGATTGGGATTTGCACAATTCTCAGGTGCGCAGAACTCGGTCTCTGTTAAGAAGGTACAAGGAACAGCTTATTAGGAGTCTTGCTGAGGAGGTCGAAGGCCATTTCTTAGTAAATGACCTTCGTCCTGCATACCAAGCCCTGAGAAAGCTGAACTCCAAGCCCTCACCACAAGTCACAGCAGTTCGCTCAGTAAGTGGTCAGATCGTCTCAGATCCTGTTGCGGTGCAGGAGTGTTGGACTGAGTATTTTGAGCAGCTGTACCAGATTGACCCACCAACAGTTAACTTGGATGGTAGTGCCAAGATTACGTTGACGGACAAACTCATCAGTGAGGATCCATCCTCCCTAACTGAAGTTAGGGAGGCGATCTCCAAGCTGAAGAATGGCAAAGCAGCGGCTTTCCAGCTAAACTGTTAAACGCTGGTGGTGAACCTATGGCACAGAGGTTGCATGCTGTCCTGGCTGCCATCTGGCGGTCAGGTACACCCCTATTAAGGGGTGTGGTCATCTCTCTCTGGAAGGGGAAGGGGGACCGATGGGACTGCAGCAATCACCGAGGCAAGGTTCTTGCCCACATCTTTCTGAGACGTATCAGGGACTACCTAGAGGTTTAGAGGCCGGAGGAATTCTAGATCATATCCTTGCGCTTCGAGTCATTTTAGAACGTGAGTTCGGGTGTGGGCTGCTTGCAGCTTACATCGACCTCAAGAAGGCGTTCGGAAATCACTCTGTGGGAAGACTGAGACTGAGAGGAATTCCAACAAGGATTATTAGACTAATAGCAAGTCTGTATACTGGTACTGAAAGTGCTGTAAAGTGTGATGGGTGCTTGTCGAGCTTCTGTTAGTTCAGGAGTGGGGCAAGGCTGTGTCCTTGCACCAATATTTTTCAACACTTGTATGGACTGTAAACGGGGACAAGCTACTGTTCAAAGTCATTGTTGATAACCTCTGGGCAATATTAAGGTTACAGACCTTGACTTTGCTGGTGATGTTGCTATTCTGAGTCTTTGGAAACCTTAGTGGTAGATCTTGATGCATTTAGCCATGAAGCAAAGCCCTTGGGTCTAGAGGTCTCCTGGACCAAGACCAAGATCCAGACTTTGGGAACCTGTTCAGTCGGCACATGCTTCCGGTGAGGACACTGAGAGCTTTACATACCTTGGTAGTGTAGTTCATAACTCTGGGCTGTCAGACCAAGAAGTCAGAAGACATATTGGCCTGGCAGCAGGGGTCATGAACTCTCTCGCCAAGAGTATCTGGAGATGTCGGTACCTGTGCAGAAAGACCAAGCTACGGGTTTACAAGGCCCTGATCATACCAGTTTTGCTATATGGTAGTAAAGCCTTAACATTATCCTGTACCTTTGAGTCTCGTCTTGATGCCTTCTGTAATAGGTCCTTGTGCCGGATCATCGGGTATTGTTGGCGGGACCACATGTCCAACCAATGATTCCACGGTGAGACTGGCTCAGGACCTGTTATCTGCACAATCCGTGATTACCAACTCAGGCTATATGGCCACCTGGCTCGCTTCCCACAGGATGATCCTGCCTACCAGGTTGTCTTTGTAAGACACAACCCGTTGTGGAGGAGGTCTGTGGGACGACCGAGGAAGTCGTGGCTTGGGCAGACCGATCAAACCTGTTGTGAGGAGCTCGAGATGGGCTGAGTCTCTACCTGGCAGCTTGCTATGAGGGACCCAAAAGGTGGAAACAAAGGGTGGACGTGGTTATGCGCCCCCGTCGGCGTAAGCTTCTAATGATGGTGATGAATGAAATACGCTGTCATATATGCATACATACATTCATGTATATGCATATGTACATATATATCTATATCTATCTATATATTATATATATATATATATGTATGTATATGTAATACATATATGGATATATATGCATCATATATATATATATATATATATATATATATATATATATATATATATATATATATATATATACACACACACACACACACACACACACACACACACACACACACACACACACACATATATATATATATATATATATATACATATATGTTTATATATATACATGCATTAAGAAGAAGAAAAAAAAGCATTTCGTTTCCCTTCTCAGATAAAGTTTTTCCTATCAAATTGCCGACTCATCCAGTGAAAGCAGATACGCCTGTGGTGGTCACCGGTTGG
>NW_020872573.1:718902-728902 GCF_003789085.1 Penaeus vannamei
TATCATGCAAACATAGAGTAAATACTAGTTTGTCTGAAAGAAAAAAGTGTGGTATACTACAAATAAACAAGTGTGTTAATATATATTCTGGGAAACTACGTAAACCATTCGATATGTTTCTTCAAGTACGTGATAAGAAAACGTAGCATTAATTATCTGTGACTTTGTAGAGGAATATTTTTCAGCAAGTATTTCCTGAGGCCGACCACCTACTTCAGGGTACGAGGCGCCTATGCAAAGCGTCAGGGTGGAGGTTGGGGCCTCCACTACGGGCCCTGCAGCCCACTTCAGCAGTTGCTGCCTCGGTTGGCCTAAGTAGAAGAACACCGGTGCGAGCCTTACAAGGGGGGGAGGTCGGTAGCCAGGGGCTTCGCGACTTCGGAGCGTCGTGGACGGCGGCTTCTGGTGGCCATCTGGGAGGAGGATGTCTCCCACCTTCGATTGTCGGGGATGGGAGGCTTCTGTCCGGTGTCCCGGGCAGCCATCGCTGTTTGGAGGGTGTGACTCCCATAAAAGGCTGATCTCTCAGCCCAGATTTGACCAAGAGATAAAATCCAAGAGACGAAGCTCCCATGCTTCGTCACCAATATGAATAAAGTTCAATCTCTTTTACCAAACAAAATCACTGAGATAAAGTGATCCACTCATGGGTGACTTTTCCAAACCCGGTCCACCTCTTAGTGGGTGGTAAAAGATAAATAAATAAATAAAATAATAATTAAGATGTAATATATACTGGGAGTCGGTTCTCACGCTTTTGACAATGACCCTCCCTGGAGCCAGCTGTTCAAATGGATGTGTCTCCTCATAGAATCCCTAAGACTTTGAATAATAAGAGCAAAAACTAGGATCACATTTTAGTACAAAATAGAGGGTATCCAGAATTACCGAAACGAATTCTACTGTAGTGTTATCCCCTCCCAGTTGAGACACTTTCAAACTACAACGCGGGTCTTGCAGAGCGCAACTTACGAACAGGGGAGCTGCTTTCAAAAGGATGGTAGCTGGCGTGCACTGCAGCATGACCCGTTCGTCACAACCCTGAAGCCCTTTAACCCCGTGAGTAAAAGGCATTACATTATCTTTAATTAAACCTTCATTTACTTTAACTTTTCCTATTCACTGCTATTATTGTTTATCAATGTAGTCATATTCTTTTTCCATTTTATCAATATTTCATTCTTCTTTTAAAACCAAAAAAACAGTAAAATAAACAAACCAAGGATAAAACGAAACCAACGCATAAAAAGGAAAACCTGAGATCCCCTCAGTCTGTATATTCACAAAAGGTACAATTCATATAACACATTCTGACTGGCCTTTTACAAAACATGAATATACTTATCTTTCTCTCTCTTGTAGAAGAAAAAAAACGAAGAAATACAACAAAACAGGAGACGTCCAGTGAGGCCGGGCGCTCCGTGAGCAGCACTGACGAGCCAACAACCCAAGAGAGAGTTTAGCACAAAACAGCCTCTTTATATAGGCTCTTATAAAATGTGTAAATAATAAAAATGAATGAAAATAAAAGAAATTTACATACTTAAAAGAAATTAAAATAAAAACTAGAGGCCGTGAGAAAAAGCTAAAATAAATAAAACATAAAAGGCTCCAGGGAAGCAAAACTGCAGCTGGCTACCGCCGATCCCCACAGATGGTGCTGGTGCTGGCTAGAAAAGGGGGGACTCGCCTAGTCTGGACTCCTGCTTAGTGGGGTTACCTCACGTCCACTACACTACGTACTGTATCGCACATCATCCCCATATATTCACTTCGCAGTTTCATATATGCTGCAGGTACGCACATTTGCGCACGCACACACAGTCATAAAGCGTCTATTTGTCCACATTAACCTTACTGTGGCTTTGTGTTCCATTAATGTTCTATAATTAAGAGTAGCATGTTTTCTAAACCCCCCTCCCCCAATCCCTTGCCCGTTGTTGTCATGGGAGGGCTTAGGAAATGGAGACAGACCCAATGCAGGGATCTCCCCTGTCTAGGGCCTCAGCCCTCGACTCAACTAATTTTGCATGGTCTTTTCCCCCTCCAGCTTTTTGTTTCTGTCCCTTCTCCAATCCTTTCTACTATCTACTTCCTAAGGTGTAAGAGCCGTGCTGAAAGGATGAAAGGCTGACCTTGTGCCATTCCTGAACGGCTTGTGGTAACCATGGGCACGGTACTCTCGATTTAGTTGTCTAGCCCTTACCCCTGTACGGCGCACTGGGGTGTGGACTGTTTATTTCCCTTTACATAATCAAGGCTTCCCATGGCCAGTAATGATGATGTGATACCCCTATTAGGGGCAATGAGGCTTGCCCCTTCATCAAATAGCCCCACCGGCTCCCCAACCCCAGGCTCTTCTTTGACCACGACTCAGAACACTGAAACTACTACCCACCCCTCAATGCCTACTAGTGCATTACCCACCCAAGTAGAGACACAATCTCCAGAAGACATTGCTACCCTCCCAACTTCCTCAAATTCATCAACTCTACCACCACCAACCCTACAAATATCTTAACTACTCTATTTAGCCCAGCTAAATGGGACTGATTTTTCGTGATCCCCCTACAACTCCTTACTCAGGCAACATTCTTCTCTTTCAACAATGTCTACAAAAACATGTAGGCAGAGTCCCTTTCCGTACCCGACGCGATCACTTCCGTCTCGTAACGTGACCCACGTGCGCATTCACGCTCGTTCGTGCTGTATGTTTTGGAAGCTTTTTCGAGTGGTTTAAGGTCACAAACAAGTCTTCCAATATTGCCCGTGAGTAAATGAAGCTACAGTGATCACCCTGACCCTATATTTGGCTGAAGTAATTTTGTCTGAAAATTTGAAATCGGCCGCCTCACCCCCCCTTCAAATCATGTTGCTGGGGTTGCGCATGCGCACTATGAAGTCACGTGACCTCACCCTCCACTCTCCACTTCGCTCACAAGCTCCTGCCTGAACCTCCACCCAACGTCTTCACCAACCACCTCCCCCACCCCCTCCTTTGTTGAGCTCGTGTGCTGCCCTCGCCTCCGTCTGTCTACCGCGCCACTCTTCACCTGCTTACTGCCCACCTTTCGCTCTGAACATCTGCCCGGTGGTTGGGTTGTTCCAGTTATGCGACCTAGCAATCAAGCCAGCCAGTGGGTGGTTTGGCCGCCGCTCTCGCCTCACATGTCACGGGAGGAGATGATGACACTGCTGGAGGTGCAACGCCACAACTTTAATGACGCTATAGCGCGGATTGAAAAGGAAACAGCGCGCAAAATAAAGGAAGTTAATGACAAATATGTGAACCTTGAAAAAAGCCTAGAGTTCTTACAGCGAATTTGAGAGGAAAAAGAAGTATTGGATCAAATGAAGAACGAAAATAAACACCTGCGAACTCATATAAGCGAACTAAGCCATTGAATAAATAGGACAAGGAATGTCATGGCAGAGATGGTAGAACGAGTAGATTATCTTGATAATTACAGCAGACGCAATATCCTGCGAATAATCGGAATTCCGGAAGACAGACAGGAAAACTGGGAGCAGACACAATGGAAGGTCACCAAATCCCTACGGGACAACTTCAACATACAACCAGACTTCAAACGTGTACACCGTGTTGGCAAAGCATTGCTCGGCAGGGACATCGTAGTCTGCTTTACTTGGTTCCCCAAGAGGGATGCTGTGTTTCAGGAGAGGAAGAAGCTGGCCAAGAACAAGTCAAGGGTCCTCATTAATGAGGTCCTGTGTAAAAACACTTTCGAGGTAAGGAAGAACCAAAACGAAAAGCTGAAGGAGGCAAAGGAAGGGGCAGATAGCTTACTTTAGCTATCGCTACACGAGGCAGAGGATCCCATGAACTGTGCTCCTGAACATGAATCTACATCTATTGACGCCTCTAATCCTGTAGCTACTCCTGCCGCCACTCCCGTCCTGAGTGCCGATCCTCCTGTTGCCATGCCTCAGGCTACTACTCCTGAGAATCAAGACGTCACTGCTCGTGCTTCTGCTGGAGCTAACCACACACCGCCGATAGACACCCACGCCAGCCTGAACACGAACGAGACAACGTGCCCCGACCCGGTCGCCAGCAGCCAGACGTCGTGCTCGACCATGACCAAACCAGTAGCGGACCGCAGCACTCGCTACAAAAGGACCCCGAATTTCTACCAAGCCTAAAGTAGGCAGGCAAATTGTTTAAGTATCTATCAAGCGATTAAAATGGCATCCAATGCTATATTTCCATTTCATAATGTAAATGATATTGAATTTAATTCCATTTTATCAACATGCGATGAAATATTACCAACTGATGCGTTGAACAGGATTTCTGTAGAACCAATTATGCATAATGAGGGCGTAGACGATGCAACAACTACTGATAACCTCTTAGTGGAAGCGTTGAATTTTAAGAATCCCAAATGTGATTATGTGTACCCTGAGAGCAGTGTTATAGGATATAGCAGTAAAAGATGTCTTTCCATGTTCGGATTTAATATCAATAGTATGCCAGAGAACTTTGAAGAATTTATCAGCATTAATGTTGTTCCTCTGCAGTTCTCTTTTGATTTTATGTTTCAGTGAAACAGCTCTCCAATGATATCGGACATCTGTATGAAATGCAGAATCACAATAGATATTGTATCAATGTATCACGCCGGGAAGGAGGTTTAGCTATTTTTGTTAACGGCATACATAAGGCATTCATAAAATCTGACTTGACAGTAAAAGAGGAATACATGGAATCTCTCTTTGTGGAAATTCAAGAATCAGGAGGTAATAAGAGTACTATATACAGACGTCCCAAAACAGATTTCAGGTTCTTTTCTGACAAATCAACATCTTGGGCATTGCAAGCTCAGAGAGGAAAAAGGTCTACATTACTGGAGACTTTAATATTAATTTAATCAATCAAAGGGGTGCACCATTAATAGAACTAACATATTTGCAGAAAAAGCATTCTACTAATAACCAAGCCTACTCGAGTTACAAGTAAATCAGCATCATTTATTGCTCTCGTGTGAACCAACGATATTTCTAATAATATAGAAAATGGCATTATTCACTCCAAAACTTTTTCCAATATTTGCTCTTTTTCATTCGAGTCATGTCAAGCCAAGCAATGTCAACAGAACTGAAATCCAGTACAGGGACTTTTCAGACGACCAAGTATCCTCCTTTCTTAATCAGCTACAAGAATTTACATGGGAATCTGTTTATGTATCTCGGAACCCCAATGTTAGTATGGACAACTTTTTGAAAACGTATTTCAGTTTATTTTTTTTTTTTAATCCTTTAAGAACTAAAATTGTAAGAAATAAATCACTAAATAAACCATATATAACAACTCATATTAAAAATCTAATATCAGAAAAAAATAAGCTGCAACGAAAGTATGCTAAACATCCTATTAAGTACGGAGAGACCTATAGAAGAATTCGTAATCAGCTGACTAACACCTTACGGAATGCTAAGGCAAATTATTATAAGCAAAAACGAAGAGAACTCTGGAAACTGCAAGAAGTCAGGGGATGTAATAAATTTGGTGCTAAATAGAAGAAAAAATTATCTTAACCTAGTAATCTTATGGTAAATGGAAACACAATTGAAAACTCAACAGACATAGCAAATTCTTTTAATAATCACTTTATTAATATTGCTAGAAATCTTGCAGAAAAGATACCAAATACTCCACGTAACTTCAAAGATTATTTTCATGATTACGAATCTGTAAGTTCTCTGAGATAACCCCAACAGAAATAATATCGATCGTAAAAGAACTTAGAAATGGGGCCCCTGGTCCAGATGACTTTCCATCAACGTTACTTAAGAAAGTTGTCTATGCCATTGCGCCTGTCCTGACCTATATATATAACGTCATTCTCAAAAGGTATTTTTCCAAATGTCTTAAAAATTGCAAAAGTAATCCCGGTATTCAAAGGCGGAGACAGAATGCATGTACAGAATTACCGTCTAATTTCTTTGCTTTCTGTTCTCAGCAAAATCCTTGAAAGACTTGCTTTTAAAAGACGATGATCATTGTCAGCGCAACCAAATACTAACGGGTGCACAATTTGGCTTTTGTAAAGAAAAATCAACAGAGACAGCACTTCTACACCACAAATCATATGCTACATTGTTTTGATAAAAGAGAATTCATGATAGGCATATTCTTAGATCTTAGTAAAGCTTTTGATACCGTGGATCATAATATTCTGTTGACAAAACTAATGTATTATATCCCAGTATGTGTATTTTGATAAATGTAAATCAGCAAAATCAAAAATTATGCATGGCGTCCCTCAGAGATATGTTCTTGATCCCTATCTTTTTCTCATATTTATTAATGACATCGTTAAAAGCAGCAGTCTTTTAAGATTTACCCTTTTCGCAGATGACAGAAACTTGTATATTAGTGGAACAGACCTTGTATCCTTGATGGACGTTGCAAACCGTGAACTTAAATGTGTAGAAAATTAGATAAAATTGAACAAAGTGAATATAACTAAAGGATAAAACTCATTATGTGATATTTAATAGAAACAAAAGCTACCAGATGTAACCTAACTTGTACTTAAACAATAAGAAACTTAATCAAGAAAAAGAGAGACAATTTTTAGGTATTACTATAAACGATAATCGATATCATGGCTGTTAACAGGAAAATACGGAAATATTGTGGGATTTTAAACCTTGTAAGTAGTTCCCTCACAAGCAAGTCTTTGACGCTTTTATATTATGCTTTAGTGTTTCCACTTTTGTCCTATTGCCATGTTATATGGGGAGGACATTCACAGAATATTCTGCAACCTCTATTAATAACACAAAAGAAATTGATACGAACTATATCGAACCTCAGGAGGAATAATCATACGAACCCATCTTTCATTCATCACAAAATGTTAAAGATACATGAGATAAATACGTACTGCAAAGCTATGTTTGTATATAAATCAATGCTAATAATAACCTCTTTGGATTCCGTTGGAATGGTCAGTACCTCCTGACAAATCAAAATCTTCAACTACCCCAAATGCAAACCTCACAGTCACAAACTTCCATGTTATATCAGGGTGTCAAAGTCTAGAATGAGCTCCCTAGATATATACGAGACAAGCCATCTCTCCCGGCTTTCAAATGTTTATTAAAAGAATTCCTATTGTTAAAGTACATGGAGAATATATATATATATATATAATATATATATATATATATATATATATATATATATATAATATATGTGTGTGTGTGTGTGTGTGTGTGTGTGTGTGTGTGTGTGTATTATGTAAATGTGTATATGTATGTATGTATGTATATGTATAGATGTTTATCTATGTTTATACATGTGCATGTATATGTATATGTACTATGTAAATGTGTATATGTAAGTATGTTTATCTATGTTTATACGTGTGTATGTATATGTATATGTACTATGTAAATGTATATATGTATGTATTTAAATATCAATGTATTGTATATATAAATGTAAAGTTATTCAGGTGCCTTTTAAGAGAGCATTCTGCTCTCAAAGGGCTCAGCCAAAATCATATACTTGTATAATGTATAATTGTAATGTAGATATTGGCTAAATAAATTATTTGGATCTCAATCTTGAATCTGAAGCTGAAGTTATAGCATTATCAAAACTAACTGATCTCTCTGGCAAGCCCATCCCTGCAGAACCTCATCCAACTTTTAATACTTGTACCGGAACTGTCTCTATCTTGCCAGCAAACTGCCCAGTCGATACCAAAGACTGTCAGATTGTGAAGCAGACTTGCTCGGCTGCCTCAAAGACCAGGACGTGATATCAGTACATTGCTACTCCATTCCTCCTAGAGGTCATCGAAAAAAAAAAACACCAACTTTGCCAAAATTACTTTCAGTACACATGACCTTCCCGTTTGTATCTGTATTGGTGGACAATCCTCCCTGTTCAACAATACAAAGCTCCTCCCCGTCAGTGTCAAAATTGTTGGCGATTTGGAAATCCTGCTAAACACTGCCGCTCCACAGACCGATGTCCCCTCTGTGCCTAACCTGGTCATAACAGATCAAACTGCCCTGCACAAAACCGCACATGTGCTAACTGCGGCGTCGCTCGCTCTGCCCCTCCCCCTCCACCTCAAGATGTCCCTACACCCTCCCCTTTACCTACTTACTTTCCCACTTCCACTTCTACATTCAACCTCCCCCAGTCAAATTCTTTTGCCACTCTAAATCTAGACACCCCAATCTCAGCCGCAGCTCCAATCTCAACTACAGCCCCAATACCATCCCCTCTCCCTCCCCGCACTACCCGCAGTAGACAGACTAAACGTTCCACCCTTTCTTCTCCTACCGCACACTCACCTCCACCTACCTTTACCTTTACTCCTCAGACACCAGTCTCCTCTTCCCCCCTCATAATAAAACCTTTGTCCCACAAAACTCTCCAACCAACTCCACTGCAGAAACTATGGAAGACATTCAAAGCTATATGCTTGAGACACACAATTCCATAACTCATGCTCCCTCCATACATGAAGTGATTACCGATATCCATACCCCTCTTACTCATATTCCCCCTATACCTTCCTCCTCCTCCCTCTCAACACAACCTAACCCCCTCAATTCCGTCCACCACCGATATCCATCCTCCTGAAATCCATCCCTCTCTTACTCATAGCACCCCTACACCCCTTCCTCCGAATCCTTCACAGGACAACACATCCCTTCAACTCCAACTATCCATCCTTCCGATATCCATCCTCCTACCACAAATATTCCCCCACACCACTTCCTCCTACTCCCTCCCAACACAACCCACCCCCTTCAACTCCAACTATACACGCATTCTCCCCATCCATCCCCTCTATCCTTTCCACTCCCTCCCGGATACACACGGGAATCACTCATGTCACAGCACCCCCTAGCTCCTTCCCCCCAGATTCCCCAACACGTACCGGCGCTTTCACTCATAAAATAACTAAGATATAGCTTTCCTACATTGGAATATTCGTGGTTTCCGTTCTCACAGACCAGACTTACGTCATATCCTTGCTCATATCCTGTGCTCCTTCCTCAGACGAATAAATATCCTTCACTTGATCTAATTCCCTTACCTCAACCGCCATAACCCTTTCCCTCATCAACCCCCTAACCCATCTCCAACTTTTCAACATTACTCTAGATAGTTGACGCTTAGCAACTGTCACTTGACATCACCCTTTACTATACCTTCCTAAAGTGCTATATGACCTTAGACGTCTAGCACATTTATTTCGCTGTTAGCCATTAACCATTAACCATGTTTTCTACTTATTTAGTGTTTGGTTCCGGAAAACAATGGTGCAACTACTCTTATTATGCTTTATCGATGAGGTTGCCACATGTACAAAAGTGGGACCCAGCAATTGCACTGAAATAAAAATCCGGAACTACACTGATATCAAACTATTATAGAGAACTGCAAAATATCGTAGTGGGATCTTAGCAGTAATTATTATTTCAAAATCATACTAGGTAGAAAGTAATTTAATTTTCTATTTGCTTTTTAACCCCTCCCCCTTTTTTTTAGTTCTGTTCTGGTCTCGACTTGTGGTGGTGTTCATGCATCATGATGGTGGTAATGACGGGCAACTGAGACGGCCCTGGTTTCTCTTCCATTCCACAATTGAATATTAATTGTGATACCGTAAACCTATTGTAAGGGATTAATTGCATATCATTTGTGTAAATGTGCTTGTTTGTGTAATGTTGCATATGTCTTTTATTCATGCATTTACGTTGGCATATATAAATGTAATACACATAAGTAGGTGCATTTATATATATATACATATATATATATATATATATATATATATATATATATATATATATATATATATATATATATATATATATATATATATATATATGTATATATATATTATATATATATATATATATATATATATATATATATACATATATATATTAATATGTACATATACATTCATTTGAAAAAAGAAACGCTTTTCATTTCCAT
>NW_020872573.1:733902-746402 GCF_003789085.1 Penaeus vannamei
GTGTGTTTCCAAACAGCTGAATGCCAACCACCCCCCCTTCCCCCTTCGTCTTACCAATGCAACGAAGTCCTTGCGTCATCAGATCATCTATGTATTTCCAAACTGCCGTTCACAAGCCTCACTCATGCACGAGCTTTTGTGCCTTAAACATGAGCGCGACAACAGTATTCCTTTTTGCAGCCCTTTGTGTTTCCGCCGTGGCTGAGGCGCCCCTCTGGGAACTTGTGAGTACTTTTTTAACGTGAATGCTGTTTAATGTTAAATTTGATAGATTATGTGTTGCATTTTAGTGATTGCAAGACTGAAAATCTTGGGTGTTGTCGAAAGAAAAGTGACGACCAAATAATACTGTCCAAATTTCGTATGTACATGTACAAATAATAAAAAATAGATGTCTTGCATATTGTGGATAGTTTAATAAGTGAATCGCAAGAAATCTTGATTAGTGATGCATAACGATTCCACTTTTCCAAACGTTTCAAGTGAAATATTTAATAGCTTTATACTGAAGGCGAGAAAATTTCAGTGGTTTTCTAAAAGATTTTTAGAAAATTTTATTGGATTTCTAATAAAAAGCTAGAATCTATTAATCATAATGTTAGAAAATCCTATTAGGTTTCTAGTAACATAATAGAAATTTTGATTGCATTTTCCATATAACCTTAGACATTCTGAATATCTAATCTCTTATTCTCGATAACAAGATTCTTTTAAGCAGTGACTTTGTCTCTCAGTAATATTGTTGACATATTCTGAGGATGTGGTTAATAGTGAGGTAGTTATTGCAGCGGGGACATATTGGAGGGAAAGTTCTCTATATAGGGAGTGAGATGTGTGAGTCTGGTGGCATTGACCCTGAGGCGGGCCAACACCACCTCATCCCTTCTATTTGTGCTGTGGGCTGTGTCCCACATCTCGATGTTTCCTCTGACTTTGTTGGTCAGCTGTAGGTCGGTCCACTCGCTTTGCCACAGGATGGATTTTTGCTTTTATAAGACACAAAACACCTGAGATCTGTACAGACTATGCTAAGGTCCAGGTCGGCAGTTGTCCCGGCTAATCTGTCAGCCTGCTCTTTGCCATAGATACCAGAGCGGCCTGACATCCATATCAGCTTGATTTGTTAGCACCATGTAGCTTACGAATGGCCAGTTCATTTTTAGTGGTTTCTAATGATCTAATGGCTTTAAGGGACCTTAGTGAATCAGAAAAAATGATCATTCTATCGTGGGTCGTCGATAGTGCAAAGTCAATAGCTTTATCAATAGCAAAAAGTTCAGCAATAAAGATTGATGTATGATTCGGCAATCTGAATCTCAATTCATTCATTCGGCCACACACTCGCACCTATACATTGCTCAGTCTTGGAGCCGTCAGTATATGTATGAAAAATGGTAGATGTTTAATAAGGATCTCTCTGAACTTCTGGCATACCTCCACCTCCGGCGCCGTGGCCTTGGTTGATGGAAGTCAAGCTTCCATGATAGCAAAATTGGTCGTTTCCCGTGACGCTATATTAGTCTGAAGCAGGGTATCGATGGTAGAGAGATCTATACCGACTTTTTGGATGAGGTCGTGGAATCTTGTGGTAAAGGGCCTATTGGCACCATTACCATTAGGGTGGCTTGTGTCTTGAGCCACCTTCACGGCATAGATCAGCGCCAGCTAGCTGCGTCTGAGTCGGAGGGGAGGTACTCCTGACTCCACCTCAAGACGCTCAATCCTTATACACTTCAGGGCTCCAAGACATCTACCCATGCATGCATTCTGCACAGTATTCAATCCTTTCAAAGTTGAGTCTGATGCCGAACCATACATGATTGACCCATAATCTACTTTAGACCTAACCAGGGCTCCCCATTTGTTTCCAGAAATGCACTTTAGTAAATTTAGTGCTTTTTAACATTTATTCTTTAACTGACCAATGTGGTCTTTCCAATTAAGTTTACAATAAAAAAGTAGACAGAGACATCCTCCTACGTGAAAAAATTACCCCAATACTCTTGTGGAAAACTTGAAACCCCACTGGAGGCCCCAGTTATGAATCATAACCAGTGCCAATTGGATGCAATTTGTTGTGAATGCTACATTACTGCTGGAATGCCGTAATTCACAATCATCAGCATACAGTGAGTATTTAAGATTCCGAGGGGGAGCTGGTGAGATGTCATTTACCATGCACAGAAATAAAGTAGATGACAAGACACTTCCTTGTGGGACCCCGTTTGCCTGGACAAAAATGTCTGAGAAAGTGACAGCAAAAGTTCTGTCAGAAATGAAATTTTGAGTGAAACAAGGCAAGTTTCCACGTAATCCAAAAGCTTAAGGGCCAAGGTCCCTCCCAATATAGGTCAGTGGGCATCCGCAGGATATGTCCACCCCCTGATGTCAACATCCCTCTTACTAGTTACTGCTACAGTCCCAAGGGATATGACCTTGTGGGAGTCACGGCGGGAAATTCTAGGTGTGTGGATGAATGATTAAAACAAATAAAAATAACTAAAAACAGTGTAAAGAGTCAGGAAGAAAAAGAGTGGATAGGCTAGCATAAGAAAAGTACAAGATGCAGAAGGAGAGTAAAATGAAAGGAGAAACGGTAGTAGAAAACGTAAGAAAGAAATAAGGTCAAGTAGAACCAGGAGGCTGCACAATATGTGGTGTATGTATAAGTGCAATCCTGCACAGTCCAGCTCTATCTTTAATAAATACCGTCACTGAGGCTTAATACTTAGCTTTTCCGTTCTTTTAGGATCCTTAGCTGGAGCTGCCGGCCACTTAGGTATAAACTAAATGTAATATGTACTAAATGCCAGAGGATGAGGAGAGAAACGCCCCGTGGTACAGTAGAATAACGAATGTTTATTTCTCGCGGTACAAAGGGGGCCGCGGGAGGCCGTGACGTGAAAAATACTCAACGAAACTAAATCAATAAAACTAAACTTTAGAACACATAAGAAATATAATACATTAAAAGGGATTTTAAAAAAGGATGGATAAAATCATGTATACATAGAAACACTGAGCTGACAGTCGGAAAGCGCAATTTAACCAAGGGGGTTACTCACATGCACATAACCACACCACACGCACTCACACGCACGCACCCATACGCACACAACCACCAAGCGAGCATCATTTGAGTGGGGGGGGGGGTAAATTGGCGTGTCACGCTACATAGGCCTTTTCAATGTAAAAATACTGAAATCAAAATATGCTTTTTGACAATTGCCTCTTGAATATGACTGGCCAGTTTTACTAGCTGATCGAGAGTTTGGCGTCCTTTTCAGAAACCGCACTGCTCGTCAACTAGTAAATTCTTGTAATTCAAAAAATGCAATAGCCTACGGTTAACAATTCATTCCATGACCTTGCATAAGCAACTTGTCAACGCAATTGGGTGGGAGGAGATGGCATATTTGGGATTTCCCTCTCCTTTCAATATGGGAATGATATGGGCGAAGTGCCATGAGTTTGGAAGAGTCTGGCTTTTCCAAATTTCATTGTACACTTCTAGCAATGCTTTATCATCTCATACCGAATCTCATCGGGGCCTGGGGACGCCCCTCTACAGGTTTCTGTAAGGTCTTTATTGTAATTAAATTCATCTATGGCAAAGTGTATGGGTTGCAGCTCAGCCGCTTCCTTGATGGTCAGGAATGCAGGATGTTAGTTGTCTGAGCTGCTTGTATAAGAGAATTGCCTGGCGAGTGCAATAGCGACGTCTCTAGGCGATTCTAAATTGCTTCCCTCATGAATGATGTTTTTAATTTTGAAAGATTGATTTTATTGACGTTAGACCAAACCTGTGATATTTTGGTGTTGCTATTGATTGTAGAGACAAAGCTTCGCCAGATGTCTCTTTTGGCTTGTCTGATTGTTCTATGAGCCCTAACTCTTGCTAATTTATAGTTGCAAAAGTTCTGGTTTGTGACATTATTTTGAAAAGCCTGTAGGCCCTATTGCATTCACGCAGTACCCTGTGGCAACCTGGAACTCTATGCTTTTACGCTATCTGTCGAAGTCTTGGGAATGGATTTCATTGCTGCATCTAAAATAGAATTTTGAATATTGTTTACTTTATCAATGGTTTCTCCAACAAGTTCGAGCTTGACGTTCCTTATGAAGGAGACCAAGTCTGCTTTTTCTACGTTAAATTTCGGTGCTGAAGGCGTTCTGGTTGTGTCGCATGAATATTTAATACAAATAGGAAAGTGGTCGCTTCCCAACAAGTCAATGGTGTGCCACAGGCACTTAGCTGCTACTGTTGAAGAGACCCGAGATTGATCAATAAAGCTCAAATTACCGGTATTATCATCCACTTGCATTGGACTACCATCGTTCAGAAGGATTAGGTCTGAATCATTAACAAGCTTAACTACTTGCTCACCTCTACCATCCACCCGCAGGGAACCCCTTAATGTATGATGAGCATTAAAATCACCTAAAATTACTTTATTTGGGGCAGACTATCCTGAAGAGCAAAGAGCTCATCATAAATTACCACATCAGGTGGACAATAAACTTAACATATAGTCATATACATGCTATTGACTTTTACTTTGTATGCGACAATCTCCAAAGTAGAATCTATAGTCACTTCTGTAAATGGGAGGTTCTGGTGGATGTACATGGCGACTCCGCCTCCACCCTTACCCTCTCGATCCTTCCGACACAGATGGTAGTTTCTCAACGAAACCAATTCATCAGAGATAAAGTTGTTTTAATGGGTCTCTTCGAGAACAATAATATCGGGAGCATAAGACGAGGCTAATAATCTAAGGTCGTTTACTCTAGTTCTAAGACCGACAGTTCCATTGTATAATGGTTAATGCGAAGATTATGTTTTATGGGGTTTGGAAGTGCCTTTTTCTGGGAGGGAGGCGCCTCTTCTCCCGAGCTTCCCGGTGACCTCTCGCGGGAAGACTTGGAGACAAAAGCTCTCTGAGGAGCTGACCAAAAACCAGGCAAACTCTTAACAGGAGTCGCCTGGATGGGAACATATGATCCAGATTGTGATTTGGTATCATCCTTATGTTGCTGCTTTTGTTGGTTTGATTCAGTAATTTGTTTTATTGTTTTGTTCAATTCAAGAATTTGACTTGTTAATTATTTTTCCATTTCCTTAATATCAGCAGTTTCTTTATCCTTAGCTGCAAGCACCTGACTGATACTGCTTGCACTGGGAGTGTTGTTAGTTGCTACTGAAGCATAGGTAGTATTGGGCTTGTTGGTCAAGCCTTCAACTTTCCTCTTGGCTTCATGGTAACTAACATCATGACCTCTCATGTATGCTAATATTTCAGTCTCCTTCAGGCTGCTGCACACGGCAGAGCCTGACTGATTGAGACCTCCACAGTTAGCACACTTGAAAGGGTTTCCAGTACATGTAGTGATGTCATGAGCTCCAGCACATTTACCGTAAGTGAATTTATCAGTATCCTTATCAATACAGCGTAATGAGGTGTGTCCAAATTTTTGGCATCTATTACAGCACATAGTTTTTGAATTTAAGATCTTACTTGGACTCGTTCGTATCCAACATAGACATACTCAGGAATTTTACTTGAAGCAAAGGTCAAAAAACACAATCCGGTTTCTGTTCGCACATTCTCATCTTTCTTGGTCCATTACGCCTTGGTCCTTCATGTTTTCAAGAATTTCACTTTCATCCATCATTCTCAAATACCTATGAAAGACTACTCCCTTACAGGTATATGGGCCAACAGAAATAGTTACTCTTACCTTGAAATCATGAATCTGCGTCAGTTTAATTGCACTTTTACAAGGAAGCTACCATCTAATTTCTTTACCATTAAGGACCTTGATGAAGCAACTGATTTTCATTCACGCATCTGGCAGCCAAATACCTTGCATTCTCTGGAGGGATAGCACGAAGTCGTTCTCGTTCTCAATTGTAGTGGTTCCATTATTCATAGTCGTGGTCTTAGAAGAGTCATGGGTCGCCCCTCCTCCTCTAGGAGTAGGGGTAGCCGGGGGATCAGTCATCATGGGCATCGGACAAGTCCGACCCCTGGGCGCTTGCCCGTTGTCCTGAAAGACCAATAAACCCCTTAACTATTGGTAATCAACCTAACAGCAATGGCTAAGAGAGTGTGGCAGTTAATCGTCCTCTACCCCTCCAGTGGAAGCCTGATTGCGTTCTCCAACACCACATAGGGATCGAGTTAAGTGGAGGACACTTCCCTACCGCCAAACTTCCCGAAGCGAAGGACGGGAAGTAGATGCCCACCCCAAGCGAATACGGGAGCCCACAAGGCTCAGGGAAGTCACATTAAGAGAAGGAAGGAATTCAGAATATAAAAAGTGCCCAAAGGATGCCCCAGACTACTGGGCCTCACTACTCAGGGGTCAATGCCCGTGAGGGCTACCCTGCTGTAGAGAGCTGCAAGTCTGAGGTGGGGTGCTGACTAATCCTACTGTAGTCTCATGTGACCTGCAAGACCAAAGCACTGAAATTTATTCTGTGCAATATACATTATACAACACAGAAACCACAATATAGAGCGAGACGAGAGGCCCCGGACTCTAGGGTAACAAGTGACACACGATTTTTAATTTGTTGCTGCTGCTTTTTAAAACAAGGTCTGACCTGGTCAAGATCTCATACACGAGTATGAGAGCGGTTTTTAGTTCAGTTAATATTCTATAATTAAGAAAATAATGCAGTATGTTTGGTTCTGGCGAAAAGAAGAAACTCGAGTCGCGTAACTGGTTACAGTAGCCGCCAACACATGGTGCAACTACGAAAAGCATTTACAAAGGACTTGGCGATTTTCATTTGATTTGCCTGCTGTACATAGATGTTTAAAAGAAATATTTAGCTTTTTATATTTCAAGAAATGTGCAGTTATTATTTATCCTTGTGTTGAAAGAAGAGGGAGGGCGAATACCGCCTGGCCTCCATAAGTGTTGCCATTTCGATGAAGAGGATTTCAGGAAATCGCATTTGGAAAATATACCACTACAAAGTCGACGATAACTAATGTCACACGTTTTGTTGTCACTTATTTGAGGTAAATGAAAGATCAAATGACATATACTTTCCAAAAATAGGATAATAAGTTAGCAATATACGACCATTATGGCGAACCGCGGAATATCGTATTTGGATCTGAGAACATTGTTTTTGTTATCTTAGAATTATATTAAATTGAAGGTAATTTTTTTTTCATTTATTCATTTTTTATTTACTTTATTTATTTTGTGTTGTTTCGCCCTCTTGCTTTTATGGGTCAGGCACTCTACATCTGTTCGGTAATTATACTCGATAATTTAGTAATAAAAGTACAGTGATTGTGTTCATGCATGGTGCTTGCGATAATGACGGCCAATTGAGACGGTCCTTGTTTCCCTTCCATTCCACAATTCGAATATTAATTGTGAGATGCCGTAAACCTGTTGTAAGGGATTAATTATATATCATTTGTGATGTTTGTTATACAGTGTGTTATGGTTGTGTAAATGAATGGTACTTATAATTTATACTGCTGCGATTATGTCTGTGCCCTCAACACTATGTATAACTCCCCTGATAAAATGCTATAAAATATACAAAAAATAGTTAGGCATATATTGTTGAACAGATTTAGGGACAAAACCATATTTTGTTCAATGTAAGCTTCATTCTTATGAGCTTAGAATACATTTCCTTTTCTATTCTACCAAATCCAAATAAATAGTTCTTATTAAATGATATCCATGAAAGTAATTATACTATTCAAAAGTCGAGAGAGAAGCGTAACCACTGTCGTCCTCACAGAGTCTAAACGGCGTTTGATTAGGGGAAATTAATTTTATTTTTACAGCTTTACATAACAAGTTGCATGCTTTGTAGGTAATAATTTGTAACTTATATGATTAAATTTATTTTCCAGACCCCGATTCCTCCAGTCGAGGTCTCTGGTGAAGGACCTCCTCCTCCTGAGTCTTCCGAAGGACCTCCTCTTTGTAAGTCTCTGTCTCCGCGCACACATACATATACATATATGCGTACATGGTTACATACATGCGCACGCACACATACAAACGTACACCTGCACACATACAAACATACATACATACGCTCAAACCCACAGATACAAGCATAGGCACATACATACACACTAAAACGCACCCACACACTTTGCCATTATAATGATTGCTATATTTGCTGTGGCCATTATTGTTAAAATCGTGATTTTTTTAAAAATTACTAAATACGAAACACAATGGTTGGAAACATAAGGATATGTTGAAAAATGAGAAATTGTCAGTAATACAGCTGTCACTTTCACGCCATGCTATCTGCACTCACACACCACCCAACACAACACACAATACCCAAACACACACTATAATCCATACTCAAAATTAGCACTATTTCACCCTCCTCTCAGCTGACCAGCGCATCGTGGGAGGCAATGAGGCAGAGCCGTACAAGCGCGGGTACCAGGCTGCTTTGACATCAGGAAAAGGTTTCTGTGGGGGTGTTGTCATCAGTAAACTGTTTGTCCTGACAGCTGCCCACTGCATACCAGGGTGAGTACTGATGGTGACAATGTTGATGATAATGATAATAATGCTAATGGTAATATATGTAATGATAATGATAAAATTAATATAGATATTCATAATAATGATAATATAATTATCAAAAATATCAATAATGATAAGAATGATATTGATAATAAAAGTAATAATATATAACAACAACAGTATGCTGGCATAGCCCAGTCCTGTTTCTGCATATGTTACAGCTTATACATTTTCTACTCTTTCTTCTCGCCATAATAATTTGCTCTCCTATCCTTTCCTTTCATTTTCCTTTTTTTCTTCTTTCCTTAGCAATAGGAATGAGCAAATGAATGTAACTGTAGGCATACACGATCTAAAGGTGAAGGAGAAATTTACCCAGCGGATTCCCGTTGCAAAAGCATTCGTTCATCCGGACTATTACAGTGGACGCCAGGGCCCAATTAATGACATTGCTGTCCTAAAACTAGAACAGGAAATTAAGATGACTGGTGCGTTGTAATGTTATTTTTTCGGTTCACGTTTAAGGGTGTTAATGTGCTTGTTTGTGTGTGTGTTTTGCATATGTGTGCATGTGCCTATATATTTATACATTTGTCTATACACGTTTTCGTAAAAGTCAATGAAATAATAGCATTGAGACTGAAGCTAGCATTTGGCTTCATGTCTCTTATTGCTGTGTACGCTTCCGATGTTTGTAAACTTGACGTGAAAGAGATGTTCTACGCCAAACTTGCATCTGTTGCAGACAGTTGTCCCCGGCGAGATATCCGTATTGTTCTGGGTGACTTCAATGCGGAATCTGGCTGTGATCGAGCTGACTATGAGACGTCTGTCGGTCCTCATGGTTCGGGAGCTGATACCGGCAGCGAGAATAGCCTCCTTTTCCAGGACTTTGCTAGATCCCAGGATTTGAGGATTTCTGGTTCCTGGTTCCAGCACTCAGACCCACATTGTTGAACATAGTACAGCAATGTGGGTAATGCAGCCAAGGAGATTGACAACATACTCGTTAGCACTCGTTGGAGGATCCTCCAGAATTGCAGGGTGTATAGGAGTGCTGAGTTCTGTGGTACTGACCATAGATTGGTTGGCTACCCTCTGGGTACACTTCAAAACTCCCCAGCGGTCTAATGATCACCCTAGGGCGTTTCATTTGGACAGGCTGAATCAGGGGGAGAGTGCTTAGGGGTTTGCTGAGGCAATCTCTTGGCGTTTCACAGCACTCGATAATCTGACGGACCCTGTACTTCTGTGGGACACCTTCAAGCGTGAAACACTTGATACAGCCCAAGAATCGTTTGGTGAACGCCCGAAGACAAGACAGAATTTTATCATGGGTGACACTGGAAGATAGATGCTTGCCATGCAGCTCGTCTGACAGGGGATTGGGATTTGCACCATTCTCAGGTGTGCAGAACTCTGTCTCTGTTAAGAAGGGGCAAGGAACAGCATATTAGGAGTCTTGCTGAGGAGGTCGAAGGCCTCTTAGTAAATGACCTTCGTCCTGCATACCAAGCCCTAAGAAATCTCCAAGCCTACTTCACAAGTGACTGCAATTCGCTTAGTCTCAGATCCTGTTGCAGTGTTGGAGCGTTGGACTGAGTATTTTGAGCAGTTGTACCAGATTGACCCACTAACAGTTAACTTGGATGTGGGTAGTGCCAGATTACGTTGCCAGACCAACCTATCAATGAGGATCCATCCTCCCTAACTGAAGGTATGGAGGCGATCTCCAATTTGTAGAATGGCAAAGCAGTGGCATTCCAGCTGAACTGTTAAAGGCTGGTGGGGAACCTATGGCACGGAGGTTGCATGCTGTCCTAGCTGCCATCTGGCGGTCTGGTATCGGTCCCCCTGAGCTATTAAGGGGTGTGGTCATCTCTCTCTGGAAGGTTCTTGCCACATCTTTCTGAGACGTATCAGGAACCACTACTGAGGCATCAGAGGTTGGAGCAATCTGGATTCACTCCTGGTAAGTCCACAATAGACCATATCCTTGCGCTTCGAGTCATTGTAGAGCACCGTCGTGAGTTCGGGCATGGGCTGCTTGCAGCCTATATCGACCTCAGAGTGATTCGGGAATCACTCTGGGAGAACCTGACACTGAGAGGAATTCCAACAAGGATTATTAGACTAATAGCAAGTCTGTATACTGGTACTGAAAGTGCTGTAAAGTGTGGTGGGAGCTTGTCGAGCTTCTTTCCTGTTAGTTCAAGAGTGAGGCAAGGCTGTGTCCTTGCACCAACACTTTTCAACACTTGTATGGACTGTACACGGGGACGAGCTACTGTTCAAAGTCATCGTGGAGCAACTCTGGGCAATATCAAGGTTACAGACCTTGACTTTGCTGATGATGTTGCTATTCTGAGTCTTTGGAAACCTTAGTGGTAGCTCTTGATGCATTTAGAAATGAAGCAAAGCCCTTGGGTCTATGGGTCTCCTGGACCAAGACCAAGATCCAGGACTTTGGAACCTGTTCAGTCAAGGACACTGAGGTCACAGAGAGCTTTACATACCTTGGTAGTGTAGTTCATAACTCAGGGCTGTCAGACCAGGAAGTCAGCAGGCAGATTGGCCTAGCAGCAAGGGTCTCTCGCCAAGAGTATCTGGAGATGTCGGTACCTGTGCAGAAGGACCAAGTTACAGATTTACAAAGCCCTGATCATACCAGATTTGCTATACGGTAGTGAAGCCTGTGCCTCTGAGTCTCGTCTTGATGCCTTCTGTAATAGGTCCTTGAGCCGGATCATTGGGTATTGTTGGCGGGACCACATGTCCAACCAATGATTCCACGGTGAGACTGGCTCAGGACCTGTTATCTGCACAATCCGTGATCACAACTCAGGCTATATGGCCACCTGGCTCGCTTCCACAGGATGACCTGCCCACCAGGTTGTCTTTGTAAGAGACAACCCGGGGTGGAGGAGGTCTGTGGGACGACCGAGGAAGTCGTGGCTTGGGCAGACCGATCAAACCTGTTGTGAGGAGCTCGAGATGGGCTGAGTCTCTACCTGGCAGCTTGCTATGAGGGACCCAAAAGGTGGAAACAAAGGGTGGACGTGGTTATGCGCCCCCGTCGGCGTAAGCTTAGGTGATGAATGAAATACGCTGTCATATATGCATACATACATACATGTATATGCATATGTACATATATATATATATATATATATATATATATATATATATATATATGTATATGTTATACATATATAGATATATATGCATCATATATATATATATATATATATATATATATATATATATATATATGTGTGTGTGTGTGTGTGTGTGTGTGTGTGTGTGTGTGTGTGTGTGTGTGTGTGTGTGTGTGTGTGTGTGTGTGTGTGTGTGTGTGTGTGTGTGTGTGTGTACATACATGTTTAATATATATACATGCATTAAAAAAAACGCATTTCGTTTCCCTTCTCAGATAAAGTTTTTCCTCTCAAATTGCCGACTCATCCAGTGAAAGCAGATACGCCTGTGGTGGTCACCGGTTGGGGAAGAACCAGTAAGTAATATAAGCACTTAATAAGACATTGAATGGTTAATATATATATATATATATATATATATATATATATATATATATATGTGTGTGTGTGTGTGTGTGTGTGTGTGTGTGTGTGTGTGTGTGTGTGTGTGTGTGTGTGTGTGCGTGTGTGTGTATATATCTTTTTACAAAAATGAAGATTTTTTTCTTATATACACTCAAAGTGAAGATCTATATGAAATTAATTTCTTATGATCCCCCCTCCCGCCATTTTTAATCAGAAGCTGAATTTCATATCGTTTTCCCCTCTGAATACCAATCTATTCGTTCTTACCATCACCTGAATTGCAGTGTCGGAAGATAATAAAAGGCTGACTACTCTCCAAGAAATAGTTACCCGGATCATGACTGCTCAGAGATGTAAGCAGCAGGTTCCGTTCGCGGGCGAAAGCATATTCTGCACACATGC
>NW_020872573.1:751402-758902 GCF_003789085.1 Penaeus vannamei
GTTGGGTTGTTCCAGCTATGCGACCTAGCAATCAAGCCAGCCAGCGGGTGGTTCGGCCGCCGCTCTCACCTCACATGTCACGGGAGGAGATGATGACACTGCTGGAGGTGCAACGCCACAACTTTAATGACGCTATAGCACGGATTAAAAAGGAAACAGCGCGCAAAATAAAGGAAGTTAATGACAAATATGTGGATCTTGAAAAAAGCCTAGAGTTCTCATAGCGAATTTGGGAGGAAAAAGAAGTACTGGATCAAATGAAGAACGAAAATAAACACCTGCGAGCTCAGATAAGCGAACTAATCCATGAAATAAATAGGACAAGGAATGTCATGGCAGAGATGGTAGAACGAGTAGATTATCTTGATGATTACAGCAGCCGCAATAACCTGCGAATAAGCGGAATTCCGTAAGACAAACATGAAAATTGGGAGCAGACACAATGGAAGGTCACCAAATTCCTACGGGACAACTTCAACATACAACCAGACTTCGAACGTGTACACCGTATTGGCAAAACAGTGCACGGCAGGGACATCGTAGTCCGCTTTACTCGGTTCCCCAAGAGGGATGCTGTGTTTCAGGAGAGGAGGAAGCTGGCCAAGAACAAGTCAAGGGTCCTCATTAACAAGGAACTGTGTAAAAAACACTCGAGGTAAGGAAGAACCAAAACGAGAAGCTGGAGGAGGCGAAGGTGAAGGGGCAGATAGCTTACTTTAGCTATCGCTAACTCGTGATCAGAAACCGCGCTACACCGAGGGCAGAGGATCCCATGAACTGTGCTCCTGAACATGAATCTACATCTACTGACGCCTCTAATCATGTAGCTACTCCTGCCGCCACTGCTGTCCTGAGTGCTAATCCTCCTGCTGCCATGCCTCAGGCTACTACTTCTCCTGAGAATCAAGACGTCACTGCTCGTGCTTCTGCTGGAGCTAACCACACACCGCCGATAGACACCCACGCCAGCCTGAACACGAACGAGACAACGTGCCCCGACCCGGTCGCCAGCAGCCAGACGTCGTGCTCGACCATGACCAAACCAGCAGCGGACCGCAGCACTCGCTACAAAAGGACCCCGAATTTCTACCAAGCCTAAAGTAGGCAGGAAAGTTATTCAAGTATCTATCAAGCGATTAAAATGGCATCCAATGCTATTTTCCATTTCATAATGTAAATGATATTGAATTTAATTCCATTTTATCAACATGCGATGAAATATTACCAATTGATGTGTTGAACAGGATTTCTGTAGAACCCTTTATGCATAATGAGGGGTAGACGATGCAACAAATACTGATAACTTCTTAGTAGAAGCTGTAACAGTAGACGGTCATCACTCAGGGATTGGCTTACATTACACCATGGGTAGAATAATATGCAGCAGTTTCTATGTAGGTTCAGATTTTATTCAATCTGTAAACAATATATTTCAAAATAACAAGTGACAAATGACAAGTCAATGAGCACACAAATCAATAAATAATTAAGAGGCCAAAACTTTGGAGAATTGTTCAAACTAAAAGTGATTAAACTTTCACATACAGAGAACCAGCACACAGTATCTTCCAAGAAAAAAATCAGTAATAATCTAGAATCACACAGTTCCAAACACTTACATCATGGCACCTCGCCCCTGAATGATGATGGCCATGCTATACAAGGAATCTCTTCCAAACTCAGTCCGTTCCATGCCCGTCAGTCATCAGGCTGCACAAAATCAACATACCATATAGCCTTCTATAGAAAATGACAGTTGAAAATCCCTAACACTGACATTTAAATTTCCTCAATCCACAATAAATCCTTATGTCAGGCCACCAAAACTTAGAAATTCATTAATCATATACTCAAGAAATAAAACAAATTCAAATAATGTTCCTACCTCATATCTATGAAACAAAAATTGACAATTTCAACACGTCTTATTCAGAGGCAGCCTTCACGTGTCCCGCTCATTTCGTATACAACTAAATAACAAAATCACAATGGATATGTCATACGTTGATAATCCTCAAAATTAATACATTTCTAATATACACAATAATAACAAAGGTTCCAATAATATTTACAAAGATGCACACATTCATAATTCCCTATAATAATACAGGTGTTGAATTTTAAGAATTCCAAATGTGATTATGTGTACCCTGAGAGCAGTGTTATAGGATATAGCAGTAAAAGATATCTTTCCATGTTCGGATTTAATATCAGTAGTATTGCCATGTTATATGGGGAGGACATTCACAGAATATGTGGCAACCTCTATTAATAACACAAAAGAAATTGATACGAACTATATCGAACCTCAGGAGGAATAATCATACGAACCCATCTTTCATTCATCACAAAATGTTAAAGATACATGAGATAAATACGTACTGCAAAGCTATGTTTGTATATAAATCAATGCTAATAATAACCTCTTTGGATTCCGTTGGAATGGTCAGTACCTCCTGACAAATCAAAATCTTCAACTACCCCAAATGCAAACCTCACAGTCACAAACTTCCATGTTATAACAAGGTGTCAAAGTCTAGAATGAGCTCCCTAGATATATACGAGACAAGCCATCTCTCCCGGCTTTCAAATGTTTATTAAATAAATTCCTATTGTTAAAGTACATGGAGAACTCATAGTGATATACAAAATGAGTGTGTAACCTTTATAAATGTTTATAATGTGTAAAACACTAAATTGTTTTAATATTTGTGACCATTTGTACTTATATTGTAAATATATGTATGTGTATGTATAAATATGTGTGTATGTATATGCGAATGTGTGTGTATCTGTGTATACGTGTGTATGTGTATATGTATTATGTATATATATATATATATATATATATATATATATATATATATATATGTATTATGTAAATGTGTATATGTATGTATGTATGTATATGTATGTATGTTTATCTATGTTTATACATGTGTATGTATATGTATATGTACTATGTAAATGTGTATATGTAAGTATGTTTATCTATGTATATACGTGTGTATGTATATGTATATGTACTATGTAAATGTATATATGTATGTATTTAAATATCAATGTATTGTATATATAAATGTAAAGTTATTCAGGTGCCTTTTAAGAGAGCATTCTGCTCTCAAAGAGCTCAGCCAAAATCATATACTTGTATAATGTATAATTGTAATGTAGATATTGGCTAAATAAATTATTGGATCTCAATCTTGAATCTGAATCTGAATCTGAAGCTATAGCATTATCAAAACTAACTGATCTCTCTGGCAAGCCCATCCTTGCAGAACCTCATCCAACTTTTAATACTTGTACCGGAACTGTCTCTATCTTGCCAGCAAACTGCCCAGTCGATACCAAAGACTGTCAGATTGTGAAGAAGACTTGCTCGGCTGCCTCAAAGACCAGGACGTGATATCAGTACATTGCTACTCCATTCCTCTTAGAGGTCATCGAAAAAAAAACACCAACATTGCCAAAATTACTTTCAGTACACATGACCTTCCCGTTCGTACCTACATTGATGGGCAATCCTCCCTGTTCAACAATACAAGCCTCCTCTCGTCTATGTCAAAATTGTTGGCGATTTAGAAATCCTGCTAAACACTGCCGCTCCACAGACCGATGCCCCCTCTGTGCCTAACCTGGCCATAACAGATCAAACTGCCCTGCACAAAACCGCACATGTGCTAACTGCGGCGGCCCCCATAATGTATTTTATAGAGGCTGTCCCACTTACAAGTTCGAGTCTGATGTAACAGCTCTCAGATATGAAAATGTTCTCACTCTACGTGAAGCCAGATAGGAAGCACGCCGACAAGGTTTCTCTTATACTCCCTACTTCAGTAATGTCGCTCGCTCTGCCTCTTCCCCTCCACCTAAAGATGTCCCTACACCCTCCCCTATACCTACTTACTTCCCCACTTCCACTTCTACTTTCAACCTCCCCCAGTCAAATTCTTTTGCCACTCTAAATCTAGACACCCCAATCTCAGCCGCAGCTCCAATCTCAACTACAGCCCAAATACCATCCCCTCTCCCTCCCCGCACTACCCGCAGTAGACAGACTAAACGTTCCAACCTTTCTTCTCCTACCGCACACTCACCTCCACCTACCTTTACCTTTACTCCTCAGACACCAGTCTCCTCTTCCCCCCTCATAATAAAACCTTTGTCCCACAAAACTCTCCAACCAACTCCACTGCAGAGACTATGGAAGACATTCAAAGCTATATGCTTGAGACACACAATTCCATAACTCATGCTCCCTCCATACATGAAGTGATTACCGATATCCATACCCCTCTTACTCATATTCCCCTACACCCCTTCCTCCTCCTCCCTCTCAACACAACCTAACCCCCTCAATTCCGTCCACCACCGATATCCATCCTCCTGAAATCCATCCCTCTCTTACTCATAGCACCCCTACACCCCTTCCTCCGAATCCTTCACAGGACAACACATCCCTTCAACTCCAACTATCCATCCTTCCGATATCCATCCTCCTACCACAATATTCCCCCCACACACTTCCTCCTACTCCCTCCCAACACAACCCACCCCCTTCAACTCCAACTATACACGCATTCTCCCTCCATCCATCCCCTCTATCCTTTCCACTCCCTCCCGGATACACATGGGAATCACTCATGTCACAGCACCCCCTAGCTCCTTCCCCCCCAGATTCCCCAACACGTACCGGCGCTTTCACTCATAAAATAACTAAGATATAGCTTTCCTACATTGGAATATTCGTGGTTTCCGTTCTCACAGACCAGACCTACGTCATATCCTTGCTCATATCCTGTGCTCCTTCCTCAGACGAATAAATATCCTTCACTTGATCTAATTCCCTTACCTCAACCGCCATAACCCTTTCCCTCATCAACCCCCTAACCCATCTCCAACTTTTCAACATTACTCTAGATAGTTGACGCTTGTCTTGACAGTGCTATATGACCTTAGACGTCTAGGACGGCTTGCCATTGGACCTTCTAGGCTGTTAGCCATTAACCATTAACCATGTTTTCTACTTATTTAGTGTTTGGTTCCGGAAAACAATGGTGCAACTACTCTTATTATGCTTTATCGATGAGGTTGCCACATGTACAAAAGTGGGACCCAGCAATTGCACTGAAATATAAATCCGGAACTACACCCATATCAGTTACTGATATCAAACTATTATAGAGAACTGCAAAATATCGTAGTGGGATCTTAGCAGTATTATTATTTCAAAATCATACTAGGTAGAAAGTAATTTAATTTTCTATTTGCTTTTTAACCCCTCCACCCTTTTTTAGTTCTGTTCTGGTCTCGACTTGTGGTGGTGTTCATGCATCATGATGGTGGTAATGACGGGCAACTGAGACGGCCCTGGTTTCTCTTCCATTCCACAATTGGAATATTAATTGTGATACCGTAAACCTATTGTAAGGGATTAATTGCATATCATTTGTGTAAATGTGCTTGTTTGTGTAATGTTGCATATGTCTTTTATTCATGCATTTACGTTGGCATATATAAATATGTAATACACAAGTAGGTGCATTTATATATATATATATATATATATATATATATATATATATATATATATATATATGTATATATATATATATATATATGTATATATATATACATATATATATATATAGATTAATATGTACGTATACATTCATTTGAAAAAAAAACGCTTTTCATTTCCATTTTCAGAATACTTTTCCCCTATCAACCTGCCGACTCGTCACGTGCCCCGCATGTGTCTCTGGTGGCCACTGGTTGGGGAGAAAAAAGTAATTCCAGCAGTAAATAAGACACTGCAAGTTTACTAAAATGTAGACATTCATTTTTATGTACACCTTTCCCTCTTTTCAAGTCTGAAAATTAATTTCATATTGATTTTTCCACTGAAAAATTATATTCGTTCTCACCATTGTCTGAATTACAGATTCAGATGTTCATTCGTTTACGGTTCTCCATGAAATGACTACCTCCGCCATCTCTCTGAAGACTTGCAAGTCGGTTTCCCATGGGTGGACGAAAGTGTACTATGTGAGCCGGCAATGGCCATAGCCACCTGTTCGGCGGGTCGCTCTTCTTTGTTTGAAGAATCTTCGGAATGGACTCTGTCCCTGTGTGTCTTTTTCTTTCCTTTTGTCTAGAAATGCCTGCTCGTCTCTCTCTCTCTCTCTTTCTCCCTCTCCATTCCTCTTCCTTTTTCCTTCGCCTGGCTCTCTCATTCTCCGTTCTATCTGCAAATGGATTTTCTTCGCAAAATGATATAAGTTAAGGATTGCGCATAAAATGATTGTTTTCTGAATGTAAAATTGATAGCTGATATCAGCAGTGGAGATTGACGCGTTATCTGTCTTTCGCCCCCCTCCCGCTCTCTCCCTGTTGCTCCTCATCTCCATCCTTCCCTGTCTGTTTCCTCTCTTTTCCTTTATCTGTCGATCTCCCTCTTTTCCCGGCTGTTCCACCCTCCTTGCCTTTTCTGGCACTTTCCCTATCCATCTATTTCCCTTCTTTCCCGTCTGTTCCTTCCACCCTCCCTTTCTCATTGAACGTCACTTTCATTCATTCTTTCCCTCTTTTTGCAGAGCGACTCAGGGGGCCTAGCGATCTACGGAAAATATGTTGTGGGCATCAAATCCTTCGTCATGGAGTGTACACCATTGTATCCTCAAAGATTTTTTTTTTTTTTTTTTTTTTTTTTTTTTTTTTTTTTACAGAGTGGATTCTAAGGAAAGTGGCATTTTTATTTTTATTGTATTAGTTCAGCTCTTTCTGTACTGGTGGAGAAGTCGTTAGTATTTTCTTGTGATTTTTTTTTTTTTTTTTTTTTTTTTTTTTTAAGAATGTTCATATTTCTAAGGGACTTTGAATTCCCTTAGAGTAGAGTAGAGTGGAAAATTATTGCTGTGACTGTTTTTCTATTGATGCTTTGCCTTTTCGTGTGCATACTTTCCCCTGGCACATTCAGGTAATACTCCAGTATTGCCAAAGTGTATTGAATTAGCCACACTATATGTCAACTTTCGATGTTTAGTGTGACAAGAGACCGTATAAACTGCAGGGAGTCTTTATTACCTTTGTTTATAAGTATAGCTAAATCAAGAAGACCGAAAAATGTGTTGTTGCCATCAATATTACTATTATTTTATCATTATCATTGTCATTATAATTAGTGTTCTTGTCACTCTTATCATTATCATTATGAATGCCAACATTACTAATAACATGATCACAATCACCACTGTCAATTATAATCATTAACATTATTATTAGTATAGCCATCACATTAATTCATTAAATATCATTGTTATCATTATCATTACTATTATTATAATCACCCTAATTATGGTTATCATCATCTTTATCATCATCGCCATCATAATGTTCCAAAGATACGCCTCCTGTCGAACTGCCGCCCTTTCCACCCAGCCATCGCTACCGAATCTTCTGATCCTTGCATACCCACACTATTTCTGCCCTCATAAT
>NW_020872573.1:763902-765673 GCF_003789085.1 Penaeus vannamei
TAAATTAAGTGCTTTTGACATTTATTCTTTAACTGATCAATGTGGTCTTTCCAATTAAGTCTACGATGAAAAAGTAGACCAAGAAATCTAGCAGAAATTTGAATAGGTATTGGGTGGTTGTTCGACATCCTCCTACGTGAAAAAATTACCCCAATACTCTTTCTTGTGGAAAACTTAAAACCCCACTGGAGGCCCCAGTTATGAATCATATCCAGTGCCAATTGGATGCGATTTGCTAAAAAATTCTGCATTATTGCTGGAATGCCATAATGCACAATCATCAGCGTACAGTGAGTATTTAGGATTCCGAGGGGGAGCTGGTGAGATGTCATTTATCATGTACAGAAATAAAGTAGGTGACAAGACACTCCCTTTTGGGACCCCGTTTGCCTGGACAAAAAATGTCCGAGAAAGTGACAGCAAAGTTCTGTCAGAAATGAAATTTTGAATGAAACAAGGCAATTTTCCACGTAATCCGAAAGCTTAAAGTTTTTTGAGTTGGCCATATCACCATGTCATGTCGTAGGTGTAGTATATGGACCTGTAGTCCCAGGGCCCACCTACCGGGGAGTACCTTAAGGGCCAAGGTCCCTCCGCAGGGTATGTCCACCCCCTGATGTCAACATCCCCCTTACTAGTTATTGCTACAGTCCCAAGGGATATGGCCTTGTGGATCACGGCGGGAAATCTCTGCATGTTCTAGGTGTGCGGATGAATAATTAAAACAAATAAAAATAACTAAAAACGGTGTAAAGATTCAGGAAGAAAAAGTGGATAGGCTAGCATAAGAAAAGTACAATAAGTAGAAGGAGGGTAAAATGAAAGGAGAAACGCTAGTAGAAGACAAGAAAGAAATAAGGTCTAATAGAAGAACCACGAGGTTGCATAATGATATGTGGTATATGTATAAGTGCAATCCTGCACGGTCCAGCTCTATCTTTAGTAAATACCGTCACTGAGGCTTAATATTTAGCTTTTCCGTTCTTTTAGGGTCCTTAGCTGGAGCTGCCGGCCACTTAGGTATAAATTTCATGTAATATGTACAAAATGCCAGAGGATGAGGAGAGAAACGCCTCGTGGTACAGTAGAAAAACGAATGTTTATTTCTCGTGGTACAAAAGGGGCCGCGGGAGGCCGTGACGTGAAAAAGATTCAACTTTCAATAAAACGAAAATAAAACAATAAAACTAAACATTAAAACACACAAGAAATATAATACATTAAAATGGATTTAAAAAAGAAATGGATAAAATCATGTATACAAAGAAACACCGAGCTGACAGTCGGCAAGTGCAATTTAACCAAGGTGTGTGTGGTGTACACACGTAACACACCACGCACACAACCACACGCGCGCTCACAAGGGAGCATCATTTGAGGGGGGGAGGGGTATGGGGGCGTTGAGAACAGTCACGCTACAGAATCCGTCCCCCGATCCGGGTCGAAGCAGCCAGCGGAGACCTGAAAAGAGAGAAAAGCCAAACTTGAACTCTGACGGTGCAGACGGGACTGGACTGAGAAACAGCGCACGATTACATTACCACCAGAATATCAGCGCCCTGCTGGAGCCAACTCACCATCTGGTCTTTGAGAAATACAACAAATATTCTGAGATAAAAATCGGGATGATGATTCTGTGCCAGTACGTGTCATGCCCCCCCCCCCACACACACACTAATAGACGCAAAGTAAAAGCGATAGGCAGAGAGTAAAAGTGAAACAATAAAAGCAAAAGTAAACAATAAAATAGTAAGAACAAGAGTAAAACACT
>NW_020872573.1:788749-791249 GCF_003789085.1 Penaeus vannamei
TTCTTTCTTTTCCTTCTTCTTTTGATGTCCCTCTCTTTTGATCTAGTTTTTGTCTTTTATTTTCATCCATTCTTTTTCCTTGTCTATTCTCCCTCTTTCTATCTTCTTATCCTTTTCATTCTCGTAATATTTTTTTTCACTTTCTTTAATGTTCCCAACTCGCTTCCTTCCCCTTGCCTGTGTTTTAATTATCTTTTTTTTCTCGCTTTCCAAATCTCTCTCATTTTATTGTCGTCTTTAAATCTTATTCTCGTATTTTTTCATATTCTGATACCTTTCTCTATTTCTATTTTTCCCCGTCCACTTCTATAATCTCTCTCTCTCTCTCTCTCTCTCTCTCTCTCTCTCTCTCTCTCTCTCTCTCTCTCTCTCTCTCTCTCTCTCTCTCTCTCTCTCTCTCTCTCCCTCCACATCTTTCCCTTTCCCTTATTTTTTCCATGGTCCCCCCGTCTTTCTCTTTCTCTCTATTTGTCTGTCTGTCTCTGTCTCTCTCTCTCTCTCTCTCTCTCTCTCTCTCTCTCTCTCTCTCTCTCTCTCTCTCTCTCTCTCTCTCTCTCTCTCTCTCTCTCTCTCTCTCCTCTCCTCTCTCTCTGTCAGGCCCCATACCCACCACCCTCTCCTCTCGCTCTTTTCCTCTGTCCTTCCCCTTCCCTCCTACTCTCCTCCCACTCCTATTTCCTCTACGCTCCCCCCCCCCCCCCCCAGTCCCCACACCCAACAGAAGCGAGCATCTGATCTCCCTCGGGAAAGAGATGCTGCTGCTGCTCTTTATGCCCCACTCTGATCTCCGTCGATGTCTGAGTGGTGAGAGAATTCAGCTAAACCGAAAATGGCCTTTGTCTCTGTTTGTTTGTGTGTGTGTGTGTGTCTGGTTGTTTGTATGTGTGCCTCGCTTTTTCTTTCTTTCTTTTTTTTCTCTTTCTGTTTCTCTCTCTGTCTCTGTCTGTCTCTCTCTGTCTGTCTCTGTCTCTCTCTCTCTCTCTCTCTCTCTCTCTCTCTCTCTCTCTCTCTCTCTCTCTCTCTCTCATCTCTCTCTCTCTCTCTCTCTCTCTCTCTCTCTCTCTCTCTCTCTCTCTCTCTTTCTCTCTTCTCTCTCTCTATCTATCTATCTCTTCTCCGTGGCAAAAAATAATAATCACAATGATAACAAGAGATGTGTCATTATATAATACCAATAAATAACAAGATGATAAGAAAATACCAAAGAACGATCTCATTTGCATGCGTCCGAACGCGTTCATCAACTTTTCGACGTGGTCAAGTAGATAGAATAAAAGTGTTAAATATGTTTTTTTTTTTTTTTTTTAATTCGAACTCTGTGAAAAATATTGGTTTGCGACCCAGGGGAAAATCCCCAGGGACTCTGTGTAATTATGTTTCACTCTACAGGAGTTCTGATCACTTTTATTCTTTACTTTAGTGTGTGCTTTTTGAATATTTTTTTTCATTGTTTCACTTTATAAAAAAAGAAAAAAATGGTGCAATAAGGGGTGGGGGATTTATTTCTGAATGTTTAACCTTTTTGATATTTCTACTTAATTTGATTCACAAGTATATAAAGTCATTTTTTTCGTTACGATAATAATGATGATGACACACACACACACACACACATACACACACATATATATAATATATATATATATATATATATATATATATATATATATATATATATATATATATATATATATATATATATATATGTATATATGATAATCATTGTTATCATTACTATTATTACTACTATTATTGCTATTATTACTATGTTGTTTTTAACACTTTTATTTCTCATTACCATTCTATTATCATTACCATTATTGTTTTATTATCATATTATTATCATTATTATTGATTATTATTATTATTATTTTTACTATTATCATTATTATTGTTATTACTTTTATTAATATATTATTTATTATTTATTATTATTATTATTATTATTATTATTTTATTATTATTATTATTATTATTATTATTATTATTATTATTATTATTATTATTATTATTATTATTATTATTATTATCATTATCATTTCTATCATTGTTATCATTATCATTTGTATTATTTTCCTTGTTATTATTATCATAAATCACATTTTTTATCGTATTTTAATAAAAATAATGTAATATTAATTATAATGTAATATATTAATAATGATAGTAATAATGATATAAATATAATAATAATGAATAATAATAACAATGATAATAATGATAATAATAATAATAATAATAATATCATTATTATCATTACTAATGTAACATCATCATCGCCATTGTTATTATTATCACCCGTACCATGATCATTATTATCAGTATCATCTTCACTGATATATAAATACATTATTTTTCTGATTCAAGTTTTGTTATATATAGCCACCTTTATTAAATTCATATCCCAAGTAGTATTTAAGCCCGAATATTCACGATTATGAGATGATGACCTATGACCTACATGGATTTTCGAGATAAAAAAAATTAGTCGATGGTAAGA
>NW_020872573.1:813749-816871 GCF_003789085.1 Penaeus vannamei
AAGAAAAGAAAAGGTAACTGGAATTAAGAAAAAGATTATATATATATATATATATATATATATATATATATATATATATATATATATCTGTGTGTGTGTGTGTGTGTGTGTGTGTGTGTGTGTGTGTGTGTGGTGTGTGTTGTGTGTGTTGTATATATATATATATATATATATATATATATATATATATAATATACATACATACACATACATACACATACACATACTCTCTCTCACACACACACACAGTCTGAATCTATCATTAAATGAATAAAAGGAACGAATTGTCAAAAAAAATCATAGACTGGAAAATCTTATTAAAAAACAAAAACAAAAATACCCAGAAACAACAACACAAAAGAAATGAAAGAGACAGAGACAAAGAGACAACCTCGGAACACAGACAAAGACAGAGAAAGAAGCGGATATGCAACATCGTGCAATTGCAAACATCATCTTCCTGCCCCTAATACAGCTTCATCGATAATCGGAAATCGGCTCGGGTGAAATACGACTTTTATCGGATTCGCACCTGCACATCCAGTGACCGGATTCGACCAGTGCACCTCCTTGTACGTGGCTGTGTGTGTGTTTTGTGTGTGCGCTTCGATAGATAGGAAGTTAGGGAGGTAGATAGATGGATAGATGGATGGTTGACAGATGGATAGATGAGATGGATGATGGTTGACAGATGGATAGATAAATAGATGGATGGTTGACAGATGGATAGATAAATAGATGGATGGTTGACAGATGGATAGATAAATAGATGGTTGATAGTTAGATATATAGATAGATAAATTGATATATGGACAGATAGATGGGTGGGTAATAAAGAGATAGGTAAACAGATAGATGGCTGGACAAATAGAGAGAGAGAGATAGATAGATGTATGGATAATAGATAGATAGATAAATGGATGAATTGACAGATAAATAAATGGATGAATTGACAGATATCATTATTATTATCATTGTTAGATAATAGATAGATAGCAAGATAGATAGGTAGATGAATGGATGGATAGTAGATGATAGATAGGTAGATGGCTAATAGATATAGACGGATAAACAGATAGATGGATCATATATATGATGGATAAATAGATAGCCAGATAAATAGATAGATAAATATATCGATAGATGGATAGACAGATAGATAGATAGAATGATATATAGATAGATAGAGAGATAGACGGATACATAGACAGACAGGTATGTAAGTAAATAGGAAGACAGATATATGTTTGTGTTTGTGTGTTTGTTTGCAAATGCCCATGCAACTATATCATAATCATATCATATGAGTATGAGCAAGTAATAATAATGATAATTTTGGCTCATCATTTTGTTTTTATTCCTCATTTCCGAGGAATATAATCCAGAGAGCTTTAATGTTAGCGCATCGGTGGCTCATCAGCAGAAGAAAACCCACAAATTACATTAACTCAGACTCAAGCGGGTATTATTATCCTTAAAGAGGAGGAGAAGAAAGAAAGGAAGAGGGAGAGAGAGAAAAAAAAAGAGGGGAAAAAAAAAGACGAAAGGAAGGGTTGAAGAAAATTGTTGGTTCACGAGAAACGGTAATAAATCTAGTGTTTCTCTTTCTCTCTCTCTCTCTCTCTCTCTTATTCATAATAATATATATATATATATATTATATATATATATATATATATATATATAATATATATTATATTATCCCCCTCCTCCCTCCATCCACTCCATCCATCCATCCATCCATCCATCCATCCTTCCATCCATCCATCCATCCATCCCATCCTCTCTCTCTCTCTCTCTCTCTCTCTCTCTCTCTCTCTCTCTCTCTCTCTCTCTCTCTCTCTCTCTCCCTCTCCTCTCTTCCATCCATCATCCATCCATCTTCATCGCATCTCTCTCTCTCTCGCTCCTCCTCTCTCCCCTCTCTCCTCTCCCCCCTCATCCTCCCTGCCCCCTCTCTCTCCCTCCCCCTCCTCTTATCTCTCTCTCTCTCTCTTCCCTAATGTTCCCTCTCCCTTCTCGCTTTGCACTTCCCCCAGATTACTTTTAAGGTGAATCCTTTGTTTTCATCTTTGGCCTTAGTTGTTTACCTGTGCTCATGGATCCTGTAATTTAAGAGAGAGAGGGGGGAGAGGGAGGGAGGGAAAGGGAGGGAGGGGGGAGGGAGGGAGGAGAAGGGGGAGAAGAAGGAAGGAAGGAAAGGAAGGAAGGGAAGGAAGGAGGAGGGAGAGAGAGAGAGGGGAGAGGGAGAGAGGAGGAGAGGAGGAGAGAGAGAGGGGGGGGAGAAAGAGAGGAGAGAGAGAGAGACAGAGAAGAGGAGGAAGAAGACGAGAGAGAAGAGAGAGTGGGGGAGGGGGGGGGCGGAGAGAAGAAGACGAGAAGATAGAGAGAAGGAGAAGAAGGAAAGAAGTAAAGAAGAAGAAGAGAGCGAGAGAGAGAAAGAGACAAGAGAAGAAGAGAGGAGAAAAAAGATAGGGTAGAGAAACATACAAAGAACAAACAGAACAATCAGACACACTGAACTAACGAAACACAACAAAGCGAAAAACAAAACAATGAGCCTAAGAGCCCTCCCTCCCCCCACAAAAAAGCACAAAGAACCACAAAAAATGTATATCAACGAAAATAATGAAATGAAAGAATGCTAATTACCACCGGCGTGCAACTCACAAAGATCACGCATGCGCAGTTGGGGTTGGGGAGGTTGGGGTGGGATGGGGGGAGGGTAGTGAAGGTGTGATCACTGATTACCCTCAGATATGGCGCTTCCCCCCTCCCCCCCTCCACTTCCCCTACCCCCTCATTCCCTCTCTCACCCCCTTCTCCCATCTTCATCCTCCCCTTCTCCTCATATTCTCCTCCTCCATACCCCCCCTCCTCTTCCTCCCTTTCCCCTCGTTCTCCCCTCCTCTCCTCCTCCTCCCCTCTCCTCTCGCCCCCTTGCTCCCCTCTCCCTTCCCCTCACCTTAGGCGAAGAAATTAGAAGTGATTAGTAACTTTTTAATTGATCTTTTTATCACTTCTTGTTTATCTTTTTCATTACCAATTCTGTAATTGTTTGTGGTATCATCATCACTTATTAACATTTTTAGTATCAATACATTTTTAGTCATTATTCTTTA
>NW_020872574.1:10000-12500 GCF_003789085.1 Penaeus vannamei
TAGACAGATAGACTAAGAGGAAGAGTGGGAGACAGAGGAAAAGAGAAAGAGGTGAAGAGGAAGGAAGAGGTGTGCCCCCAAAAAAGAAAAAAAATAAACGTGACTGGATTAACGAAAGAACACGAAAGGTGAAAGGTGAAAGGAAGAAGGAAACGCAATAAAAAAAAGGAAACTGAAAGACTAGCCTGAAAAGAATAGCAAAGGAAGAGAAATTAAATAAAAGAAGAAGGGGAAATACGAAAACATGGAAATCAAAAGCGGCCGGGGGGGGGGGGGGTAGAAAGAAACGAAAGAAAAAGATAAAAACAAAAAAAATATACATTATGATAGACATTAAGATCAGGCAAAAAGAGAAAATTGAAATACACATGAAAATCAATCTAAAGAAAGAGAGAAGAAATCAAAATCAGAAAATAAACAAAGAAAAGGGAATTAATAAGTACATAAACAAAAGCATAAGAAAAAGATTTAAAAAATGAAAAATCAATTATATGAAAAAAAAAAAAAACAGGAAAGTGGTGGAATTTTATACTATCTAATAAACAGCAAATATGGTTTATAAACTACACGATACGCAAAAGTTATGTGCGTGTGTGTGTCCCTTCGTCTGTCTGTCTCTCCCTTAATCTATCTATCTATCTATCTGCATCTATCTCAAATTTCCCATGCGCGGTGGAAATGTCCGTTTCGCGGCGGGAGTCGAATGCGCCAAAGGGAGAATTTTCCAGACGTTTGCTAATGGCTTCATTTGCATATGAAGGCGAGACTTTTTTTTTTTTTTTTTTTTTTTTTTTTTTTTTTGGTTGATTTACAAGAAGAAATCAGAAAGACTGACATGGAAATGCGCTCTAGTATGCACACAGACATGGGAATATGCATGCACGCACACACACACACACACACACACACACACACACACACACACACACACACACCACACACACACACACACACACACACACACACACACACACACACACAGACGCAAGCCCGCATTATGCATGCATTTCTTTTCATCAGCAAATATGTCTTTTATTCTTGTTAGTTTTGAAAGGAATCCAAACTCAATGAACCGATTTTTGATATTAATATAAACCGTTTCTGATTTCATTTCCTACTGAAAGACATATGTAATTGAATAAGGACAATATATATAAAAAAAAAGAAAAAAAAATGTAAATGGGACATACATATAACGAGCCAAACAAGATAAGGCCTTATACAGCAGCTTGGGGGGAATGATAAGCTAAAGACCGTCTGTTCTTCGACGACCCACACTCAAGCTTCCTGCCACTTGATCAAATCTTTTGGAATCGGTCTGTAACGCGGTCAGATTTTCTCTAAAACCCCGGAAGGTTGATTCCCTTTCGCCCCTTCCATTCCGCTTGGCCAGGGGTATTACTAATGGTACCCTGCTCCCCCCCCTTCTCCCTGCCAGTTTTGGAAAGGCAGACTCTCATGATACTCCAACCAAACCATACTGGAGATTTATCTGTTAATCATATTGTGGTGTTTTGTTTATTCAGGAACTCCGTTTAAAAATTTCAGCTTGCGGCTCATCTTTTACTTCTACTAGATATCAAATAGATATATATACACATACATATATTGTTATATATATAACATATATATATACATATACATTGTATATATATATATATATATATATATATATATATATATATATATATATATATATATATATATATATATATATATATATATATATATATATATATATATATATATATATATATTATATATATATATATATATATATATATATATATATATATATATATATATATATATATATATATATATATATATATATATTATATATATTATATATACATATATATATACATATATATATATATATATATATATATATATATATATATATATATATATATATATATATATATATATATATATATATATATATAACACGTGTTTTTTCTTCCACGATTTTTTCTTCCACGATTTCTTTAAGACGTTTGTATACGGTTTTTCTTCTTCATGACGTTACCTTCAAGACGCTATTTACACGTTTCTTCCACAACATCGCCAAAGCACTTCTTCCCTGCATGTCGTTTCTTTCCTCCAACACGTTTCTTCTACATTCCCTCCCACGACGTTTCCTCCACCTTTCCTCCTCCACGTTTCTTCCACATATCCTCCTCAACATGTCCTCTACGACGTTTCTTCCACATCTCCTCCATTACGTTTCTTCCACATCTCCTCCATTACGTTTCTTCCACATTATTACGTTTCTTCCACATCTCCTCCATTACGTTTCTTCCACATCTCCTCAACATTTCCTTCACGACGTTTCCTCCATGACATTTCCTCCACATCTACTCGACGTCTCCACCCGAGCCTCCGTTTGGCTCAGGGCCTCGCCAGAGAAGAGAGAGAACCCGAGGCATCGCGGCGGCTGCCCTGGGACCCGACCTGCCCAGTTCTCCCCTTTGCGCCGTCGAGCCCCAAGGGAAGC
>NW_020872574.1:20155-25155 GCF_003789085.1 Penaeus vannamei
AATTTAATATATCATACGTACACACACATAATATATATAATATAAACAAAGGCTTTATAGAATACCGTAAGCAGCAGTTATGTATTAAATATTATAAATATATAAGTTTACCTGAGTCATTGTTAATATATAGTTTTATTTTAGCGAATCTAAAACGTTACTACTTGATTGTGATTAGTTGTGTTCTGATTTTGATGTGTATGTATGGTAGTAGTAGTTTGTGTGTAGATAGCTGCGTATGTGGTAGAGAGAGGCGGCGAGAGGAGAGAGAGAGGAGAGAGAGAGCATGGATAGAGATGAGAAGAGAGACGAGAGGGAGAGAGAGTAAGAGAGAGAGAGAGAACAGAGCAACCACAGAGAGCGAAGAGAGAGAGAGAGAATAACAATGAATGATGATACTATAAATAATCACAGAGAAGAGAAGACAACACATAAGATAAGATAGAGTTGCATCATAAGATATTAAGAGAGAGAGGGGGGAAGGAAGGAGATTAGAGAAGGAGAGAGTACCAGACAGACAGTTACAGCACAGACAGACGTCGACAGGAAGACAGACAGCCAAACAGAGAAAATAAAATTTATGTATTAATGAATAATCAAAATAAAAATTTAAAACAATAAACATGAGAATAATGAAATAAGAAATAATAACATCAACGAAATAGATTTTTTTTTTAGAATATCAGGAATCCAACCGTGTTTATTTCGTTGGACCTGGACCATTCAAAAGTTAGGGGTCAAATTAGGATACGACCCAAAAGTTATGGCACCGGGCCGTTCTATCTTTTTAATTCTTCCGTCATACCATAATCAGGGTACACAAACCACACAACTACACAAACACACCACAACAACACCTCTCCTCACCCACACACACGCCACACACACACAAACACACACCACACACACCACACACACGGCACCCGCAAACACACACATCTATTCTATCCATATCTACTCTCTTCCATTTTATCCTTCTTTTCTTTTATCTACAAACATCACAACACTTCACATCGAATCAATTATTGACTCGATTACGCAAACATGAAGTCATCAGTAAGTCCCTTTTTATACCTGAATTGCCTCGTTTTATGAACACGAGCCAGTCAGCTGTTCTGCTAATGACGTCATTAAGCTTGACTATTTAAAGCCTGTGTTATTATCAGTCATTTGTGAAATCATGATTCCCGGCTATCTCTTATTTACTTATTTATCCCATCTTGAATACAAGTGAATAAAAAACGTGGACGATAATATCTTACTAATGATGGAAATAATAATTGAGATGATAATGATAATGATAATAATATTGTAATAGTAAAATGATTTATTCAATATGTTTTGAGGACTTTGCTTTGTAATTATTTTACAGGGATGAAAAACAACAATAATAGTAATGATAATAATGATAATGACAACAACCATAATAAATGATAACAGTAATAGTAATAACACTGATAATAATAATCACAATAATAACAACTATAGGAACACTAATTATGATGATGATTATGCAATTAATAACGGTAATCATGATATCATTATTAACAAGAAATAGAAGTAATAATAATAATGACAAAATACAATGATAAGGACCATTATTATAAATATACCTATTTTCAAATTCTCATAATCACAGGAATTCATAAGAAAATAATTTCTTTCGCTCAAATAAAGTTATTACAACTGTAAGTAGCCCTGAGGAGTACCTTAGCAATCACTCGAAACACAGTCTATGAGTTTAATTTTATTCTTGAAAATTTTAATCAAAATGCTTTAAAAATTCTGCGATGGGAGTGTTGCCATACGGTGGTTCTTTCCATTTTGTGCTGAGCGAAAGAAAAAAAGTTATTTTGATGGATTGAATGATAAATAAAGGGAAATTGCCTGTTGAGAGGGCAGAGCAAAAGGAATTATCGGATGGATAGGAATGTAAAGGAGTTCATTAACCCGCCAGTCAACAACAACACAAAAAAAAAAACAATAACAAGATCGAGAAATTGAGCCGCAACATCGACATCAAACGAAGAAAAAGTAAACAAGACGAAATGAAACGGCAATTGCTCTCCGTATTGAACTGCAACATTTAAACCCACAAGAAAAGTTCGGAAGGCAATACAACATCTTCAAATAGATGGTATTTGAGGCCGTCCCCCCCTTCCCCCTCCCCCCCTTTATCCTACCCTAATGACTTGCAATTGATAATGGAAATGACTACATTCAAGTATCGAAGCGGTCGGCTAGTTATCGTACATCTGTCGTCGAGTGACTGGAAGAACTATCGTACAGTAAAAAAATGGAAATGTAATTTATAAAGATAAATAATTTAAAATTAAGAACCACGGAACAAAGTTACATAATGATAATAATAATAATAATAATAATAATAATAATAATAATAATAATAATAATAATAATAATAATAATAATATAATAATAATAATAATAAAATAATAAAATGATCATAAAACGATTAAAGAAAGTACAAATAACCGGCAGGAATAACAACAACAACAAAGGCACACAAAGTGCATAGTCATCACTAACGGACAATAAAAGATGCATAACGAAATTAGAATATAGGTCATAGAGAAGAAAAGCTACTGACCTCATCCATAAGCCAATTAAAGAGTTCGTTATGCATGAAAAAAAAATCAACATATTATTACGACACTAACAGCTGACTCAGCCGCTAAGGTTAACAAATTATTATTCAAACAACCCTCGTTTGCACACATAATTGGCACCATTAGGGAATTGGCTCTTATTATCAGAACGCATAAAAAGATCAGCTGTGGGGCACGATAAATGGCATTAAAAAAAAGAAATGATAATTGTGTCTTAACAGCCATTGAATTTATGCCTGTGAACACAACACAAAGGGGGGGGGGGAAGGAGGGAGGGGTCCTTTTACCATGGGTCGGAATGGGTTATTTTGTTATTTCTGTTGATAGTTGAGTTTGCATGTGTTTTATTATGCACGTACATACACGCACACACACACACGCGCGCACACACACACACGCACGCACGCACACACTTACAAACAGCCACGATGCTTATACGCACATAATCTGTATGTATATATATACGTATATTTCTTTTCCTATCAACTCTTGTTTGTCTCCAATGTCTACGCCTCCGGTTACAAGCCAGTCTCAATATATTCAATACATCTATAGACTTAATGAAGGCAGTAATAGTAACAACAATAACAGTGGTAATTGTGCGAATAAACAGCTGACTCGACTCCTTCTGTTTCAGTGATTCGGAACAGCATGCCAATCAACGAACCCGAAGTGAAGCGACAAGACTTGGACCACGTGTTCCTCCGTTTCGGTCGAAGCCAGCAATAAGGTCGAATAAGGTCAACTAGAGAGATCAAGGCAATGGCTGCAACGCCTTGGCTGCAACATCGAGCAAGAACTCTAAAAAAAAAAATCTAAAAATATGTTTTAAAAATGACTAGACGTGTAACTGTGTCATCTGTTTCGACTCGAATGTTCGAAGCTTAGTCGATGGTTCTTTTCTCGAGTTTTCTTGTTATTTATTTATTTTGTTAGTATCCCTTCCCTTAAAGATATATACATATGTTTGCTTGTTTGTTTTCTGTTTAGCTTATTGTGTTGTGTCTTTCCCTCTTGTTTTTTTAAGTAAAATATATCATTTATTCACCTAGAGTTTAAAAAAAAGAAACATCTGACAGAGTTACATTTTCTCCGTATTTTGAAACCATAATCCTATGTCAATAAAAATGAATATAAAGAAAGTGTCTAGTTTGTTTAATATATGTTTTATTTTTTGAATTAAACGAACAGGTGGTGATGATTTTGAAATTTTTATATAAGTTTTATTTTGATAACCTATACGTCATATTATCATGCATATGTATAAATATAGACCCCACGAAAATTATATAAAATGTATTTACTCCTGTATCCATGAATTCTACCTAAAATAATGAAAGAGAGAAGAAAAAAATAGAAATATATATATATATATACTATACTGGCTGAGGTGTACCCCCCCTCCCCCTCCCCCAAAGAAAACGTTAAGAAAATAATTTAAAAAGAGATCAAGAAACTAATAATTAGATAAAAAAAAAAGTGATGGAGAATAAAAAAAAAAAGAATGATAAGAGTAACGAAGAACAAAAAAAGGAAAAGAAAAGAAGATATAAGATAAGAAAATTAAGAAAAATAAACTGTTTTTATTTCTTGAAAGAATTCCCAGTGTTGGAGGTGGGCAAGCTGTTTTCTTTCTTTCTCTCTCTTTCTCTCTCTGTTTTATCGCTTTTTATCTCTTCCTTGGTTTATCTTTTCCCTTTTTTGCCCATTTTCAATTTTCTGTTTTTTCTTTGTTCCTTCTTTCTTTTAATTCTTATCCTCATATTCTCTCTCCTCTCTCTCTGTTTTATCTCTTTCTCGGTTTATTCTCTCCTTTCCTTTGTGTCTTCCTTTCATTTTTCTATCTTTTCTTTGTATCTTTTTTTACTTTATCATCATATTTTCCTCCCCCCCCTCTCTCTCTCTCTCTCTCTTTCTCTCTCTCTCACTCACTCCTCTCTTATTCCTCCCTTCTACCCCCCCCCCTATTCATTTCTTGTCATTTCCTTTCTTCGTATCTATTACTCTTCCCTCTCCCTCCCCTCCCTCTCCCTCTTCCCTCTCCCTCCCCCCCACCCTAAAATCTTATCTACCCCCCACCCCCCCACCCCCTCCCTCTCAGCCGCCCCACATCCCATATTTCCTCTTCGTGGGCGTGTTGGGGAGAGGGAGGCGGGAGGGGGAAGAGGGAGAAGGAGGAGGGAGAGGGGGAAGGAGAGAGGGCTGGGATCGCACTATCTTCCCCCCCGTGACTCATATTCCTGTATGTGTTGTCCTTATATAGCTCTGCAGATAAGGTTGTTAATCCATATACATATATATATATCAATAGAGATAAAAACCAAAAAACAACCAGAGAGAAAAATGAGACGACGAGGAAATAAAGAAAGAGAA
>NW_020872574.1:30155-37655 GCF_003789085.1 Penaeus vannamei
TATTTTCTTCTTTCATAGCGAGCAATTAGCACACTTGAGTGAGTGTCTTATTATTAATGCAGCGATCACTGTGTTGTGGTTATCTTTTTATCATTGGTTACTTCTGTTTTTTTTTTACAGGGGGATTTATCTCTTTCCTTCACTCATTTATTTATAAATAAAATAAAATGTTTCACATGACGAACACTGACATCACTTATAATTTTTTCCTATTTACTAATGTCTATTTATAATCACTACTTCATTTATTCATGATTCATCTGTTTATGTGCGTTATGTGCGAGCGTTTAGCGATCAAATCCATCGTAACTAGCAGAAGCACTATACAAATTCTGATACACTTGCTGCGAGTTCTAAATCACATAACAATAACTTAATTATAATAACAACAATAATAATGGTTTCCCCAGCCACATGCTCTAACATCAATCACACACCTACACCAAAACTATCAAACAGCACCACATATTCTCCATGTATGTATAATAGAATATATGCTATCGCAGCTATACAGACCACAATTCTCAAACACATATCAGTACTTATACTGTATACAATCTTATCACGTATAGGCACATCATAGCAACAGCCTAACAACAATAATTCTCGAGATCTCTTACTTTCTCACATAAAAGCACATACTTCACATACTACCACTACATCATCTATCCACACCAACCAAATAGGCTACATACAACACATCGGTCAGAATAGGCAATCGTCATTTTTTTTTATATAAATCCTAAACTATGAAATGCAGTCTATAATATTTTCAGTTGTTTTATTTAATATCATTTTAATAATTTTATTGTCCTAATGCAACATGAAACGTGATATCATTCTCAATTTTTATTTTGATTTCAGTGATCAACACACCAGTCATAATCACATCATGTATTATAAATATTGTATATATTTATAATTATTAGTATTTATATGAGTCCTTATTTATTTCTAACAGGGATGAATATCGTTCATACTCCACTCCTCTTTAATTTTCATTAAAAACGATTTCATGCTGATCAAAAATATATCTAATAACATTTTGAATTGTTTATTTAATCAATTTTGAATTTACCCAGTATTGATTACAAAAAAACATATTGGGAAGTTTGTAGATTATTTTGAAAACGATGAATACGATAGATAATTATCTTGGTGTGATTTGTGCTTATTAACATATGTTCAAAATAATAGTAGAAACTGATCAAAAAACGAGAACCATTGAAGTAAACAAAGAGTCATCGATTCTTCTAATTCATTCTTAACGTAGAACATTTTAGTATAAAAATGTATGAGTATAATTTCAACTTTATTTGTTGGGGTGTGCGTTTGTGTGTTCACTAGAAAAAAATAAATTTTGTAAATATTTATGATTATCTAATATTTCACTCTTGGTGATATATACATTTTTCACATTTCATGATTTTTAAAAATAATCTAGAGATTAGCGAAATAAAAGTATTTTCACAGTTTATAATTATAGTTATGAATATATAAGAATTTATTATTTAATCATCAAGAACTTTAAAGATTTGAAATAATAGATTATTCATGTCTAAAAAGGATTTAGTATTGATAAAAGTATGATTGAGTAGTGAATAACATATGTTGGTTGCAAGAGATTATGGGAAGGAATAATAGGGATTCAGCTTTAAGGTGATAGATATCGTAAGGTTTGAAAGTAGGGGCATTTGGAGGTTGACGTGAAACACTAATAGGTATATTTTATATATGTACATAAAACCACAGGCAAACACAAAAGCTAAATAATAGATATGATAGAGAATAGTGAAATAAGTTCTTAGACTAATCTGAATTATCACCAACGATGATTTTGATATTAAATAATATCTAACTTACCATATAACAAATATAAAGATAATAACAAACAATCAATATATTTAATTAATCATATAAATAACATATAAACCAAATATATACTAATATACACCCAACCATGAAAAATAAACTACACCCTCAATCATCACTAAACTATAATAAAGTGTGCCTTTGATGTTGTCTGTAGCCCTTTGTGCCCGTTTGTTTCCTTGTCCTGCATCTCCCTAATATTAACACCACTCACATCACTTCCTCCACCCCTCCTCTATCACATACTCCTAATACCCTATATATATTACACCTTCCCCATTTCTTCACCATCCCCACATACTAACCTTCCCCCACTATATATATAGTATATATCTCTAATAAGCATCACCTTATTCCATACTCCATTATACAACACTACCATTATTGTTGTACACAGCTCCACCACACACACACTTATTACTTTACTCCGACTCTATATATTAACCTCACTAATAACTCATATATATTACCCTTCAACTACCTTCTTCTAGCCTCCTCCCTCTCCTCCTCCCTCATTTCACCTCCCCACCCCTCCTCCGCCCTAGATAACCCATTCACCTACCTTAACTCAACCTCCCCACACATATCACCCCAATATACCCATAATATATATAACCCCTTCCCTACATATTTATCTTCACTTCACCCTAACCCCTAATAAACCTCGCACAGTCCTCTGGGACCAATCTTCCCACAATACCATCTAACCATCAGATTTCCACTACGCTCGCAATATCAGCGCGGTTTGGGATTACGTTCCATTCACGACCTTCACCCTTTCTTCTTCTACTTCTCCCCACTCCTCCTTCACCCACTGCCCTATTCATCGGAGGTCACACACGTTCTCATCCGAGCACAACCGTGGAGTGACCTTCAAATACCATCTCTCTCTATATTCTCCCTGAACGCGTTACCTCCAATTTCTTACATTCATTCACTCCTACACATTCGCTCCGTGTCAACACGGACACCCTAACGTATCCTTTCAATCATACTACCCTATTCCCCCTTCACTACCCCCTATCCTTTACCACCATATATATTAAATATATATCCGCACCTTACCATTCACTAACCTTCTTCCCAACCTATATATCTCATCTATATATAACCTCGCTAATGTCACGACACCGCGAGATTCAGCTTCACCCAATATCTACGCCCAGATTACCTTTTGCCATCCAGCGCTTTTGATTCCATCCGCTCTTATTCCAACCCACAAGTCCCACATTCTATCAATCTTCGACTCTCGTATATGACTGAATAATCCAAACCCGGCTAAATACCACCCTTCTGCACTCTGTCATCCGCACAAACGCTATTCCAAGCTCTCTCATCTCATCACCTTTCCTCTCTACAATAGAATCAAGCATCTCGGAACTACCCGATATATAAAAGCAACCATTTAACCTATCTCTGCCTGCTCGACGACAGTGAATATACACGATATGCATGATTAATAGGATCTCCTCATGAAAGTGTTTGACGTTTGAAGATAATCCTGACGATTGTAGTTCATCCGAGAATTAAGGCTCGCGTCTGCTCGAGATCTCAGCCGGCAGTTATTACACAATATCACTACACTACTCAGGGTTCTCTAGGCGGATTCTATATGATCGCATCCAGTCTGCGACGAGTCATCACCTATCACGAGTCCAGGAATCTGCGGAGAGAGGGAGAGAGACACGCACAGGGCGAGGTCGAGAGCACGAGGAGATGGAGAAGTAATTTATTATTGAATGAGAGGATATGAGAGGAGGTGAAGAATGTTAGAGCAAATGCGGAGAGACAGCAAGCACGAGACATCGCGACGAGCAGCGGGAGGGAAAGCAATCACTACAGGCACAATGCAAGAGAGGGGGAGAGATGGGAGAGTGAGAGAGAATGAGAAGATGGGAGAGAGAGAGATGAGGACGAGGAGGGGGAAAGATGGGTGAGAGAGGGGGCAGAACGATAGGGCACAGCGAGTGAGAGAGAGAGAGACGAGAGACACGAACGACGAAGTAGATGAGAGGAGAGAGAGACGAGAGAGACAGCACGAGACGTGAGACGACAGCAGCAAGACAGAGAGAGGGAGAGAGAGAGAGAGAGAGAGAGAGAAAGAGAGAGAGAGAAGAATGAGAGAGAGAGAGAGAGAGCAGGAGGAGAGTATGAGAGGAGAAGAGAGAGAGAGAGAGAAGAGAGAGAGAGAGAGAAGAGAGAAGAGAGAGAGAGAGATGAGAGGAAGGAAGAGAGAGAGAGAGAGATGGGGAAAAGAAGATAAAGACGAGTGGGTGATTGATGAGATGGGTGAGAGAGGGATGGAGAGAGAGGGAAAGAGATGGGAGAGATGAGAGGGGGGATGATTGATGCAAGATGGGTGTGTGAGAGCAGAGAGGGAAAGAAAGAGATAGAAATTGATGCGAATAAGTGAGATAGACGGGAAAATGGTGAGAGAAGTAGATGGTAAGAGATGAGAGAGCAGATCACAGCACACGAGTATTGAGTAGCAGAAGTATAGAGAGAGTAATAGAGATAGAAGAGAGAGAGAGAGAAGAGAAGAGGAGAGAGAGAGAGAAGAGGAGAAAGAGGAAAGAGAATGTAGCAAAGAGAGAGAGAGTAGAGAAAGAGAGAGAGAGAGAGAGAGAGAAAGCACACACACGACATACATTAATGAAGATAATAACAGGAGGGAGAAGAGAGAAGAAGAAGATTGGATAGCAACACGAAGCACCACGGAACAGACGAAGGCACGCGAGAGAGAACGAGATGCAAGCGATCGCAGAACCAGAGGAGCGGAGGCGATGAGGAGAGGGGCCAGTTACGGAGGGAACGCAGACCATGCCTAGAAGAAGCACCCGAGAGGCATTTCAGATGGCAGAAGAGCGAACGCTAGATGAGACGGCACCGAGTGAAGTTCAGAGCAAAGAAAGATAGAAGACAGGATGTAGAAAAGAGAGAGGGAATGAAAGGGCAGCATATAAAGAAGTTAACGGTTGATAAGAGAGAGGGAGTATCAGTAATGGACACTGATTGGCTAGGGGAGGGGAGGGTAATTGCGATTGGAGAAATTAAGGGAAGAACAGAGGCAAACTAGGATGTGATGAGATGAATGAATCGAGAGATTACGAATGAACTATCGAGCTGGGTGAATGTAGATGGGAATGTCTATGGAGGTGATGATGTAAAGTAATGAATAGGTGGTACAGAAATCGAATGAATGTGATGAAGATAATAAAATGACAGATGAGATGAAAAGAGATGATTAAGTGACATAAAGATGATGAATGGTGATGGATTGAGTAGTATCGAATGATGATTTAAGAAAGATAGATAGGACTTGATGATAGAAGAATGATAAATCGATGAAAGAAGATGATACTGGCATCGATGATGAATGGACTGATGTTGAAAGATTGATACGATGATGAAAGATGATAATGATGATGAAGAGAGACTGTGATGATGATATGATGATTGAAGATGATGATTATGATGAAGATGATAATGATGAATGAAGATGATAATTGATGATGAAGATGATGATGGTGATGATGATGATGATGTTGAAGATGATGATGATGATGAAGATGATAATGATGATGAATGATGATAATGATGATGAAGATGATAATGATGATGAAGATGATAATGATGATGAAGATGATAATGATGATGAAGATGATGAAGATGATGATGAAGATGATAATGATATGATGATGATGATAATGATGATAAATGATAATGATGATGAAGATGATGATGGTGATGATGATGAAATGATGATGATGATGATAATGATGAAGATGATAATGATATGAAGATGGGAAGATGATATGATGAAGATGATAATGATGAAGATGATAATAATGATGATGAAGATGATAATGATGAAGATGATGATGATAATGATGAAGATGATAATGATGATGATGATGAAGATGATAATGATATGAAGATGATAGATGATGATGAAGATGATGATGATGATGATGAAGATGATAATGATATGATGAATAATGATGATGAAGATGATGATGATGATGAGAGATGATAATGATGATGAAGGTGATAATGATAATGAAGATGATAATTATGATGAAGATGATAATGGTGATGCAGATGATAATGATGATGAAGATGATTATGATGATGATGAAGATGATAATGATAATAATGATGATGAAGATGATAATGATAATAATGAGATGATGATGATGATGAAGATGAAATGATGAAGATGATAATGATAATAATGATGATAACACATAATAAAACAAAAATATGAATAAACAGATAAACAAAAACCAAACATGATATATATAAAGAGAGATAAATTAATAGGTTTGAAAGATTAATTGAAATACAAATCTTTAATAAAATAATAGAGATCACACTAGACAAACAAACAAATAAATAATTGATTTCCGTTAACAGAAAATCTATACATCTATCAGTCTATCTATTTCTACATCCAGTCTGTGTATATATAATCATCTGTCTCTATACGCACTCTACTTATAATTGTAAGTAGACACGTAGTCTTTTCTCTACTCACGGATATAAGTACATAACCTAGTAAAATTTGTACGTGAGTGTATATTCAGAAATAGAAATAGCTGCTACAGGTCAGTTAGAAATAGGTGTCACAGGCATATATATATAGAGAGAGATGTACACACACACACGCACACATACACACGCACACACACACACATATATGTATATAGAGATGTACACCCACACACACACACACACATATACAATATATATAAAGAGAGAAATGCACACACACACACACATATACATATATATAAAGAGAGAAGCACACACACACACACACACACACACACACACACACACACACACACACACACACACACACACACACACACACACACACACACACACACACACATTTTTTTTATTGAGGAAAGTCCGAGAGAAGTTAAAAGTCTAAAAAATTTCAGAACTTGAAGGAGAAACAGGTAAGGAGTGACCAAGCTTCAAGTGACATACCTCTTTGGCACTGGTTTAGTGTGGCAACTGTGTGGCACCGTTATGTGTATGCATTTGGTGTTGTGATATAGGGATATAATGTGTCCTTACATCTACCGTGATATACGGATGTAATATGTGACCTTACATCTACTGTGTGCTTTTTGTGAATAGATTGTTTTTTCTACTTCAATTTATTATTTTCTTTATTTGTTCATTTATATTAGACTAGAGACAAGGCGAAAGAGCAGTTACGTAATAAATAAGTAAATATTATATCAGATTTTTGGAATAACTGCAGAAAAAGGAAGTACTGAATTTTGCAATTTATTCTAAGCAAAAATACTTTCATTTTCAGCGCAAAACATTTTAAAACGAACAAGAAAAAAGATGAAATAAGGACAATACAACTTCTATTGACAAACGACGTCACAAACAGCTATTAAACATATGTTATTGCAATAATATCCTGCTTGTCTGTTCAACCACTTATGAACAGACCAATTTTCGCGATAAAATTGCAGTCTTGGGTTCAGCAAAAGCAAAGTAGTTTTGGCGAATTTTGGGTTTATTAACTACAGCGCTATGCAATGCGTGTAGAACGAGGTAAATACCGCATGAATAAGTGGGTGTGTGTGTATCTTCTATCTG
>NW_020872574.1:59031-61531 GCF_003789085.1 Penaeus vannamei
TATTGTTATTGTCACTATCAATATTATCACTATTATTATTTTCATTATTATTATTATCATTATCATTATCATTGTCATTATTATTATCATTATCAATTATCATTGCCATTATTATTATCATTATCATTATCATTGTCATTATTATTATCATTATCATTATCATTGTCATTATTATTATCATTATCATTATCATTGTCATATTATTTATCATTATCATTATCATTGTCATTATTATTATCATTATCATTATCATTGTCATTATTATTATCATTATTTTTACAATTATATTTTTTCTTTCTATTATCATTAGAACTATTATCAATGTTATTATCATTATTATCCTTATCATTATTATAATTATCATTACTATTATTTTCAATTATCACTATTACTATTATGATCATCATTATCATCATTATTACTATTATTACCATCGTTATTAATGATATTATTATTACCATTATCAATATCATCATTCTCATCATCTTATCATTATCATTATCATTATTGTTATTGGTATTATCATTATCGTTATTATTATCATTATCATTGTTATCGTTATTGTTATCAATATCATTATCATTATTATTATCATTATCATCAATATTGTTATCAGTAGTAGCAGTTGTAGTATTGTTATCATTATCATTATAGCTATTGTTATCATCATTATCATCATCATCATCATTGTTATTGTTATCTTTACTATTATATTATTACTATCATTATCATTGTTCATATTATTGTATTGCCATTATTGTTATTATTATTGTTATCATTACTATCATTATCATTCGTAGTAGAAGTGTTGTTACCATTATTATTAATTTCATCATCATTGATAATGATAATAATAATAATAATAATAATAATAATAATAATAATAATAATAATAATAATAATAATAATAATAATAATAATAATAATGATAATATAATAATAAATAATAATAAAGATAATTATAATAATAATAGTTATATTATCTTGTTATGATTATTAACATTATTATTCTTATTGTTACTATCACTATTATTATTGTTATTATCATCGTCATAATTACTATTATCATCATTATTATTATTATGATTATTATTATCATTACTGTAATTATTGTCACCATTATCATCATTCACATCATCATCATCATCATCATCATCATCATCATTATCATTATCATTATCATTATTATTATCATTATTATTATTATTACTATTATAATCATTATTTTATTATTTTATTATCATTATTATCATTACTATTATTATTATTATTTATCATTATTATTATTATATTATTATTATTATTATTATTATATTATTGTTATATTAATTATTATTATTATTATTAATTATTATGATTATTATTATTTTTATTTCATTATTATTATTATTATTATTATTATTATTATCATTATCATTATTATTATTATCATTATTATTATTATTATTATCATTATTATTATTATTATTATTATTATTATTATTATTATTATTATCTTTATTATCATCATTATCATTATCATTATTATCCATATTATTACTTATTATTATTATCATTCTTATCATTATTATCATTATTATTTACCGTATTATTATCATTATCATTATTACCGTCATCGTCATCATTATCATTATAGTAATGATAGTGATAATGACAATGATATTGGTAAAATGACAACAAAGATTATAGAAACAGTAACAAAATAAATAATGATGATAACGATAATGATAAACAGTGATGATGATGATGATAGTAATGATAATGATAATAATAATAATAAAATAATAATAATAATAATAATAATAATAATGATATTGATGATGATAATATTAACAATAATAATAATTATCATTATAATAATAAAAGCAATAATAATAATAATAATAACAACAATAATGATGATAATAATAATAATAATAATAATAATGATAATGATAATAATAATAATAATAATAATAATAATAATAATAATAATAATAATAATAATAATGATAATAATAATGACGATAATGATAATAATAACAATGATAATAATAATGATGAAAATAATAATAATAACAATAATCATTATCAATATCATTATTGTTATTGTTATGATTGGCATTATTATTGTTATTGGTATTATTACTATAATTGTTATAATAATAATAATAATTAGTAGTAGTAGTAGTAGTATTTTTGTTATTATCATTGTTGATTTTATTATCATTACTATTATCAATGTTAATATCATCATTATTGCCATTATTATTGTTACTAATCGCTATCATTTTCATTATCATTTTCGCTATCATTATATTATTATTAGTATCATTATTATTATTACTATTATTATCATTATTATTATCGTTATTATTACTATTATTATTGTTATTATCATTATCATTATTATTATTATTATTATTGTTATTATTATCATTATCATTATTGTATTATTGTTATCATTGTTATTATCATTATTGTATCGTCACTATAAATATCATTGTTATTATCATTATTG
>NW_020872574.1:87441-92441 GCF_003789085.1 Penaeus vannamei
CTGGTGAGAAGAAACCAGCGTCGCATTGCAGCCCGGTTGTTGCAACTGGAAATAACCCCATTCTATTCGAGAGACGCATGAAAAGCAAAATAGTATGCATTGTTTGGCAAACCAGTTAAGGGCACTGGTTGCAATTCCGTAACGGAAGGTCACGGGAAGAAAATTGCACGGATTGCTACTCCTGAGGATGTTGTGGCGCCGGTTGCCATGACTACCGCATCCCGATCTCGCGCATAGGGAAACGGTACTCGAGATTATAGGAATCACGGGAAATAAACGTTGATAGATTAACGAAATAGCAAAAAAAAAAAAAAAAAAAAAAAAAAAAAAAAAAAAAACTTCCTTTTTATATATGTTTCGGATACGCGTTATTGGTAAACGATATGTATTCAGTTTTAAAAATCGTGTCGACCAGTTGTAGAGAGTCTGAGAATTGAGGGCGTCGACTTGATCATCAAACTCCCGCCCGCTGATCCTTCTGCCTCCGAGCCAAGGAGCGGCGGCGGGCGGGAGAGCATCGTCCCTTTATTCATCATTAGTTTGGGTAGTTTTGTGGGAGATGAAGGAGGAAGAGGAGGTCCGGGATGCTGGAGGGGGGAACGTTCTGTTGATTTACACTCGTACGTACATACATGCATAGATCCACGCACGCACGCTCGCGGGTACTTGTTCACACGCAAGCACGCCCGCACCAAATACACGCGCATGTCCCTGCAAACATTTTAGATCAAACCATAAAGAGTACAGGTCACATAAGTCGAATTTAACGAGTATCATGTATGACAAATGAAGGATTGTTTTGCTATTAATAAGAAATGTTCCATTCATTGAGAAAGCATTAGTCTGTTCCCCTCTTAGCATGTAAAAGGACAGCCGTTCTAAGAGACGTTCCACTCCACAGGTGCCGGCGGGTGGACAGCAGGCAGGCAGAGCGGAGACGGTGGTGATTCGACGCAGAAGCCGCAACTCCCGCAGCAGAGGGAAGGCCACCAGGGGAAAGAAGGGCAGTTTTCGCAGCAGCATAGATTGGCTGTGAAAGTCTCCGAAAACCAGCTCCAGCAACAGAAGCTTCAACAGCAGAAGTTGCAGCGGCAGAAGGAGCTCGAGAAGAATGAGAGTAAGAGCACACAGCACATCAAGCTCCAGCAACAGTGGGATGCAGAGGCGTTGGAGGCAAAGAAGCTCAGGCAACAGCAGTTGCAGCGTGAAGCCGACGAACATGAGGCTCTGAAGCAGCAGCTGAAACTGAAGCAGCAGCAACAGCTACAAAAGTCAGCTCACATTGATATTCCTGAGACCAAACAGCGACGAGAAGAGGTATATTTCGTTGATCAGCACAGTCAGCAGCTGATCCGGGCTGGTTCCCTTGGGAGTGGAGAACCGGCGGCTATCTTGCAGCAGCGCCGGAGTCGATCTCCTCTGCCGGCGCCTGCTCGAAGCCAGGCTGTGGGCGGCGAACGGCCTGTGGTTCCGCCCATCATCCACGCTTCCAACAGGGAGGTGACCCTCAGGGCTCCCGCAGAACGCAAGAGCAGCCTGACCAACAACTCCCTGCCCGCCGGACTAGCGCAGTTCGAGCGCAACAAGAAGCTCGAGAAGAGCTCCAGCAGCCCAGCCATTCGAATCAACGAGAGCACAGACGTCGCGAAGGGCCCGCCGACCGCCGTCTTACAGCACACGGGCTCGGCAGCCGTCGACGCGCGGACCGGAGTGATCAGAGCCGCCGCGAAGGCCTACACGGAGAACTTCCAGTCGTATTCGTATTCCAGCTACCTCACCAAGAACAGGAAGGATTCGGCCTCCGCCAAGGATGCCCCTGTGATTAAGGACGGCCTCGAGAGCCAGACTGAAGGAAAGGCAAGCCCCTCAGCATCTAGTCCTCCGGAGGGAAACAGTTCAAAGCCACCGAGTCAAGGACAGCCTTCAGTGCCCGCGCAGAGTCCTAGTGGCCGGCCTCTCTCGAGGAGCACCGAAGGAAAGATAATCGTTCCTCTCACCTCGTTCACGCCCGGCAAGACCCCGGAGACAGTCGCGGCCAATGAAAAAGGCTTCGGCAAGGCCCCGATAACAGGCGATAAAGACTTTATTATACCAAAGCCAGCAAAGCCAGAAGCAACCAAGGGAGGACCAGTATCTGCAGTAGCCAAGCCCCCCGGACAGACGGTCGAGCAGCTGCCATCCAAGACCCAGACCCAGAAGGAGCAGGCAGCCAGTGCCCCGCAACTGCAGCAGCAGCCGCAGACGCGAGGACCGCCCCCGCAGAAGGGCCCCGGCTCCTCCGCCAGCAGCACAGCCCTCCGCAACACCCCCGCCCCCGCCGTCCCCCCGCAAAGAAGCTCCCCAAGACCCTCCCGCCCCTCCTCTCCGGCTTCAAGTTCCCCCTCGGCGACAGGATGAAGGGCAGCAGCGAAGGGACTCTTCTGATGGCCTGCCGGGTCGCAGAAGAGGACCAGATCGTAAAGCTTCTGAAGGAGCTCACGGCCACGAGCGCCCTCGACGCCACGGCGCTCAACCAGGCGGATCGCTCGGGCAGAGTGAGTAGTCTTATTGTTGTATGTCCATCGCTATTCACTCTCCGTCGCCATTCACTCTACTTAATAAGTTATTCCCTCCTTCTTCCCCCTTACTCTCCGTCGCCATTCACTCTACTTAATAAGTTATTCCCTCCTTCTTCCCCCTTCTCCGTCGCCAAACTAATAAGTTATTCCCTCCTTCTTCCCCTTGGACTTCCGTCCCATTCCACTCTACTTAAAGTTATTCCCTCCTTCTTCCCCTTGGACTCTCCGTCGCCATTCTACTCACTCTAAACCCCCTTCTTCCCCCTTGGACTCTCCGTCGCCATTCACTCTACTTAATAAGTTATTCCCTCCTTCTTCCCCTTGGACTCTCCGTCGCCATTCACTCTACTTAATAAGTTATTCCCTCCTTCTTCCCCTTGGACTCTCCGTCGCCATTCACTCTACTTATTAAGTTATTCCCTCCTTCTTCCCCTTGGACTCTCTCGCCCATTCACTCTACTTAATAAGTTATTCCCTCCTTCTTCCCCCTTGGACTCTCCGTCGCCATTCACTCTACTTAATAAGTTATTCCCTCCTTCTTCCCCTTGGACTCTCCGTCGCCATTCACTCTACCTAATAAGTTATTCCCTCCTTCTTCCCCTTGGACTCTCCGTCGCCATTCACTCTACTTAATAAGTTATTCCCTCCTTCTTCCCCTTGGACTCTCCGTCGCCATTCACTCTACTTAATAAGTTATTCCCTCCTTTCTTCCCCTTGGACTCTCCGTCGCCATTCACTCTACTTAATAAGTTATTCCCTCCTTCTTCCCCTTGGACTCTCCGTCGCCATTCACTCTACTTAATAAGTTATTCCCTCCTTCTTCCCCCTTGGACTCTCCGTCGCCATTCACTCTACTAATAAGTTATTCCCTCCTTCTTCCTTGGACTCTCCGTCGCCATTCACTCTACTTAATAAGTTATTCCCTCCTTCTTCCCCTTGGACTCTCCGTCGCCATCTACTTAATAAGTTATTCCCTCCTTCTTCCCCTTGACTCTCCGTCGCCATTCACTCTACTTATTAAGTTATTCCCTCCTTCTTCCCCTTGGACTCTCCGTCGCCATTCACTCTACTTAATAAGTTATTCCCTCCTTCTTCCCCTTGGACTCTCCGTCGCCATTCACTCTACTTAATAAGTTATTCCCTCCTTCTTCCCCTTGGACTCTCCGTCGCCATTCACTCTACTTAATTAAGTTATTCCCTCCTTCTTCCCCTTTGGACTCTCCGTCGCCATTCACTCTACTTAATAAGTTATTCCCTCCTTCTTCCCCCTTGGACTCTCCGTCGCCATTCACTCTACTTAATAAGTTATTCCCTCCTTCTTCCCTTGGACTCCCGTCGCCATTCACTCTACTTAATAAGTTATTCCCTCCTTCTTCCCCTTGGACTCTCCGTCGCCATTCACTCTACTTAATAAGTTATTCCCTCCTTCTCCCCTTGGACTCTCGTCGCCATTCACTCTACTTAATAAGTTATTCCCTCCTTCTTCCCTTGACTCTCCGTCGCATTCACTCTACTTAATAAGTTATTCCCTCCTTCTTCCCCTTGGACTCTCCGTCGCCATTCACTCTACTTAATAAGTTATTCCCTCCTTCTCCCCTTGGACTCTCCGTCGCCATTCACTCTACTTAATAAGTTATTCCCTCCTTCTTCCCCCTTGGACTCTCGTCGCCATTCACTCTACTTAATAAGTTATTCCCTCCTTCTTTGACTCTCCCGTCGCCATTCACTCTCTACTTATAAGTTATTCCCCTCCTTCTTCCCTTGGTCGCCACACTCTACTTAATAAGTTATTCCCTCCTTCTTCCCTTGGACTCTCCGTCGCCATTCACTCTACTTAATAAGTTATTCCCTCCTTCTTCCCCCTGACTCTCCGTCGCCATTCACTCTACTTAATAAGTTATTCCCTTCTTCCCCTTGGACTCTCCGTCGCCATTCACTCTACTTAATAAGTTATTCCCTCCTTCTTCCCCTTGGACTCTCCGTCGCCATTCACTCTACTTAATAAGTTATTCCCTCCTTCTTCCCCTTGACTCTCCGTCGCCATTCACTCTACTAATAAGTTATTCCCTCCTTCTTCCCCTTGACTCTCCGTCGCCATTCACTCTACTTAATAAGTTATTCCCTTCTTCCCTTGGACTCTCCGTCGCCATTCACTCTCTACTATAAGTTATTCCCTCCTTCTTCCCCTTGACTCTCCGTCGCCATTCACTCTACTTAATAGTTATTCCCTCCTTCTCCCCCTTGGACTCTCCGTCGCCATCACTCTACTTAATAAGTTATTCCCTCTTCTTCCCCTTGGACTCTCCGTCGCCATTCACTCTACTTATAAGTTATTCCCTCCTTCTTCCCCCTTGGACTCTCCGTCGCCATTCACTCTACTTAATTTATTCCCTCCTTCTCCTTGGACTCTCCGTCGCCATTCACTCTACTTAATAAGTTATT
>NW_020872574.1:97441-107441 GCF_003789085.1 Penaeus vannamei
ATTCGGCCGTGTTATTTCTTCTTTTTCTTCTTTCTTTCTTTTGCTATTTCTTCCTATCTTTCTTTTTTCTATTTTTTTCTTCTTTCATTCATTATTTTTTCTTTTTTTTCTTTTTTTATTATTATTTTTTCTTCATTCATTCTTTTTTCTCCTCCTTTTCTTTTCTTTTTTCTTCTTTCATTAATTTTTTATTCTTTATTTTTTTCTTCATTCTTTCTCTTTCTTTTCATTTTTTTTCTTTTTTATTCTCTTTATCCATTCTTTTTTCTTTTTCTTTATTTTATTCTTTATTTTTTCTTTTTCATTCTCTCTTTCCTCCTTTTCTTTTTTTTCTTTCATTCATTCTTTTATCTTTTATTCTTTATTTTTCTTCTTTCATTCTTTCTCTTTCCTCCTTTTCTTCATTTTTTCTTTTTCTTTATATTTCATTTATTTTTCTTCTTTCATTCTTTCTCTTTCCCCCTTTTTTATCTTTTTTTCTTTATCTTCCTGCCTCTCCCACGACCTCCCGAGTCATTCCAGACGCACGAATAACGACTCCTAATTTTTTTTTATTTATTCTTTATTTTTTTTCTTCATTCATTCTCCTTCCTCCTTTTCTTCTTCTTCTTCTTTTTTTCTTTTTCTTCCTGCCTCTCCCACGACCTCCCGAGTCATTCCAGACGCACGAATACCGACATTTTTTCTTTATTTTTTTCTTCTTTCATTCTCCTCTCTTTCCCCCTTTTCTTTTTATCTCCTTTTTTTTTTTTCTTCTTCTTTTTCTTTTTTATCTTTTTTCTTTATCTTTGCCTCTCCCAAGACCTCCCGAGTCATTCCAGACGCACGAATACCGACTTGTTTTTTTCTTTATCTTTATTTTTTCTTCTTTCATTCTCTCTCTCTTTCCCCTTTTCTTCTTTTTCTTCTTTTTTCTTTTTTTCTGCTCTCTTTAGACGCACGAATAACGACTCTTAATCTTTTCTTCTTTATTTTTCTTCTTTCATTCTCTTTCCTCCTTTTCTTTCCTCATTTTTTCTTTATCTTCTTCTTTCTTCCTCCTTTTCTTTATCTTCCTGCCTCTCCCAAGAACCGAGTCATCCGGACACACGAATACCGACGAGGGGCATTGTGCGCGGTCCTCCTCGACGACCCTTTTTAGCGACCGGAGAAGAGGTCGAGGTCAGAAAAAACGCCGCTGCCTTGAATGGGACGTCTTGCGTGACCCACCTCCCAGCTGGTCCTCCGAAAAACCAGCTGGATAATACGGTCAAATGAAGGGCTTAGTTGGGTGACCTCACGTTCAGGGGAAGGGCATAGTTGGGTGACCTCACGTTCAGGGGAAGGGCATAGGTGATGACCTCACGTTCAGGGGAAGGGCATAGTTGGGTGACCTCTTATGCTCAGGGAAATGGCCATAATCTCATACGTTCAGAATGGGTCACTTGGATATCCTCACGTTCAGATGAAGGGCATAGTTGGATGACCTTATTTGCTCAAGGAAATGGCCAGATGGATTACCCCATACGTTCAAGGGAATATCCAGCTGGATAATCTCATACGTTCAAGGGAATGTCCAGCTGTATATCCTCATACGTTCATGCCCAGCTGATCTCATACGTTCCCAGCCCATACGTTCAAGGGAATGCCACTGATATCCTCATACGTTCAAGGAATGCCCAGCTGGATATCCTCATACGTTCAAATAGCGCCATGCCCAGCTGGATATCCTCATACGTTCAAGGGAATGCCCAGCCGGATTCCCATACGTTCAAGGGAATGCCCAGCTGGATATCCTCATACGTTCAAGGGAATGCCCAGCTGGATATCCTCATACGTTCAAGGGAATGTCCAGCTGGATATCCTCATACGTTCAAGGGAATGCCCAGCTGGATAATCTCAGTTCCAGCCCTCATACGTTCAAGGAATGTCCCCAGGCTGGATATCCTCATACGTTCAAGGGAATGTCCAGCTGGATAATCTCATACGTTCAAGGAATGCCAGCTGTATATCCTCATACGTTCAAGGGAATGTCCAGCTGGATATCTCCACAGATCCTCATACGTTCAAGGGAATGTCCAGCTGGATAATCTCATACGTTCAAGGGAATGCCCAGCTGTATATCCTCATACGTTCAAGGAATGTCCAGCTGGATATCTCATACGTTCAAGGGAATGCCCAGCTGTATATCCTCATACGTTCAAGGGAATGTCATGGAGTTCAAGGAATGTCCAGCTGGATATCTCATACGTTCAAGGGCCCAGCTGTATCCTCATACGTTCAAGGGAATGTCCAGCTGGATAATCTCATACGTTCAAGGGAATGCCCAGCTGTATATCCTCATACTGGATATCCTCATACGTTCAAGGAAATACCAAGCTGGATAGTCTCATACATTCAAGGAATGCCAGCGGATTACCCCATACGTTCAAGGAAATACAACTGAATCCCATGCATTCATGAGACTCAATTAGATAACCCTATACGTTCACTGGAGGGTCAAGATAACCTCACAGATGAAGCGAAGACCTCGGACGAATAACCTCAACCATTCAGCGAAGGCCAAAGCCGGATAACTTTATACCGAAGGGTCGAGTCAGAAGACCTCACACATTCGGCGAAGAGATCAGCCGGATAATCTCACACAATCAAGGAAATACCCTTTTGGATAACCTCCGATCATTCAGCTACGATCCCAGCCGGATAAACGAAGGAGGGAAACAGCCCCCCCCCAGCCGGATAAACCCACCCCCTCCCCACCCCCCACCCCCCCCCCCCCAGTCGAGTCGTTAGCGATGACCAAACCTCATGAATATTTGAGCGCGACCGACGGGGCTTCTTGGCCTGTGGTCGCGGCGGCCGAGGAGGAGAGAGACAACAGGTTATAATAGTTGCTTCATTTTTTGTAAATTTTACTTCCTTTGTTAATGTTCTTTTTATATTTTTTATTATTATTTTTTTACTTTTACTTCCTTTGTTAATGTTCTTTTTATTTTTTTATTATTTTTTTTTACCGGTTTCGCTATACTTATATTCTGTCACTTTTTTTGCGTAGTTTTGTTGGCGTGAATTGCTCGTATGTCGTCCTCTTAAAACACCGCATTACATTCTTCTGACTTCACCCGGCCTTACAAACACGCGCTGACAGACCCACGCGCAACAACAAACCCGACCCAGCGGGCAGAGCCACTTAAAAAGCAAATAATAAAGCACACAATACCCCCTTTTTGCAACCTCACAACGGAAGAGAACATCGATATGCCGCTCGTCCACGGTGAACCGGGAGAAGAATATTATTCGGCGCCATTGTCTCCGGCCCGGGGACTTGGGCCGCATTTGTCCGCTCGGAGCGCCGTCGGCCGCGTAATGAATATTTGAGCGGCGGCGGGGGAGGGGGGGGAAGGGAGGGGGGAGGGGCGTGTTTGTGTGTTTGTGTGTATGGGGGGTGTTTGTGTGTGTCTGGAGGGGGGGATTGTTGTGTTTGTGTGTGTCTGGGGGGGGGGCGTGTTGTGTGTATATGGGGGTGGGGTTTGTGTGTTTGTGTGTCTGGGGTTGGGGGTTTGTGTGTGTCTGGAGGGGGGGGGATGTTGTGTGTGTCTGGGGGGGGGGGAATTGTGTGTTTGTGTGTCTGGGGGTGGGGAGGCTTATGTGTGTGTGTGTGTGTATGTATGTATATATATGTATGTATGTGTGTGTGTGTCTATGTCTCTATGTGACTGAGTGCACCGAAGATATATTCACTGCATGCTCATCCACAAACACAAACCTACAAACCATACCTCCTCTCCCCCGCCCGAGCCCTGACGTCTCCTCGCCCTCCTTCCAGACCTCGCTGAGCTACTGCTGCGCCAACGCCTACCTCCGCGTGGTGGAGAGCCTCACCTCCATGCCCGGCGTCGACATCAACAAGCCCGACACGGATGGCAACACCCCGCTACACTTCGCCGCGCAAGCAGGTGAGGCACGAGAGCGGAGGAGAGACGAGTGAGGGGAGGGGGTGGGGGAGAAGCTAGGGCCAGGGGGGGTGGCGGGCAACTAAGATCAGGAGGGAGGGGGGGGGAAGCTAAGATCAGGTGGGGGGGGGGTGAAGCTAAGATCAGGAGGATGGGGGGGGGGGCAGCTAAGATCAGGAGGGATGGGGGGAAGCTAGGGCCAAGTGGGGGGGGGGACAGGTAAGGTCAGGAGAAGGGGAGGGCAGCTAGGATCAGGAGGAAGGGGAGGGGGGGTAGCTTAGGCCAGGTAGGGGGCAGCTAGGGTCAGGTAGTGGGGCACTAAAGCCAGGTGGGGGGCAGTTAAGACGAGGAAGGCCAGGTAGGGGGCAGCTAAGGTCAGGTAGTGGGGCAGCTAAAAGGCCAGGTGGAGTGGAGCTAAGACGAGGAAATGGGGGGGTAGCTAAGGCCTAGTGAGGGGGTTTGGGTAGCTAGGATAGGAGGATAAGGGGGGTGGGGGGACTAAGCCCAGGTGGATGGGCATGCTAAGCAGGTGTGAGGGGGGCGGGCTAGATCATGGAGGGGGAGAGGTGGCAGGCTAAGCCAGGTAGGGGGCAGACTAAGGCAGGTAGGGGGAAGTTTATAGCCTAAGTAGGGGGCATCAAGACCGGAGGGAGGGTAGGTTCAAGTCAGCAGGAGGCAGCTGATTCTCTAGTTGACACCTGGGAGAATTACAATCAAGGACAGATAGAAGAAGAAAAATAGCGAAGCTAAAAAAAAACAGGTCAATGGAGGCAAGATGAAGCCAAGACAAGTAGGTGAAGCCTAGAAGGGTCGAAAGGGGGCGGGGGGGGGGGGGGAAGGGGAGCAGAGAAAGTGAGACGCCAAAGAAAAAGGGCCAAGGTAGGTCAAGTCTGGGGGCCACGACAGAGTAGAAGGTGGACAGCTGGAGACTTAGACAAGATGGACTAGGGCCTCAGTGGTGGCCAAGGGCAAAGCAAGAGGAAGACAGCAGGGGAAGATAATAGATGTAACCAAATTTGGAGACATGCCTAGGAGACCCCCGATGAAGCGAAGAGGGCTAGTTGAACGTATGTATAATATATGTGTGTTGGTGTGTGTATTTTACATGCGATTATATACTCACTAATTAATATATTATATTATATACTATATATATATTATATATATATATATATATACTAATTTAATATGTTAATTTTTAATATATATATATATATATATATATATATATATATATATATAGTATAACATCACACACTATATATAGTGTATATATTCATACATATATACTTACACACGTACATAAGTTCATACACCCGTTTTAATGTACCTGGCATCTACCGCCCCCCCCCCCCCCCCGGCCGGCACACGGAGGTGGTGTCTGCACCTGGTCAACAAGTGGCAACGCAGGCGTGACTCGACGCCCGGAACGCCCTCGCTTCACGCCCTCATGAAGGCGGCGCTGCAGGGGCGTACGGCAAGAAATAGATAGAAAATCCTTCTGTTTTGCAGGTGAGAGGCAAGGAGGAGACTTGAGTGAGGCATATTTCATGTTTATTGTAATAATGCTTTTTCTCTTCTCTTTCTTTCTGGTGAGATTTTCTCTATCTCTCTCTCTCTCGGTCTCTCTCTTCTCGGCTCATTATGTCCTCAGTCAACCGTTCTCTCATCTCTCTCTTCTGACGATCCTCTTCGCTCTCGTCTCTCTTTCTCGTATCTCCTCTATCCTCTCGTCTTCTCTTTCTCCTCTCTTTTCTTCTCTTTCTATTTTTTTTGCTGGAATTGTGGGAAATGCGAATTTTCTTCGTCTCTCCTCGTCGGAACGCGTAGCTTTTATTGTGGGCCTTTATCTAATTTTTTTTGATATAAGATTCTATTAATTTTAATCTAATTTTAATCTTTATCCGAATGGATAGACTGTGATATATGAGTAGATGAGTTATGTGTGTAGCAAGTACGGCTCCCTTTGATTATTTTCTGAATTAAGGCGGTGCGTTGTGTCCCAGTCAGCATCAATGTTGTTTCGGGCAGATGCGATCGATGGTTTGTTGGTGCTTTTACGCGGGCTAATTGTAATCAGGGACGTCCGACCCCCCTCTATTCGGGTCTTCACTCTCTCTCTCGTTTACTCTTACGTATCTCTTTCTCTCTTCTCTCTGTCTGTCTGTCTGTCTGTTCTGTCTCCTCTCTCTGTCTGTCTGTTCTGGTTCTCTCTCTTGTTCTGTCTTGTTCTGTCTCTTGTCTGTCTCTCTTCTCTCTCATCTCTTTTCTTTCTTCTGTATACGGTATCAGAGTGTGCCCCGATGGGATCCGCCGTCTTCGCGGTTATTTGTGCCAGCTTGTGATAGGCTTTGATATATGGCATGCGATTGATATACGTTTTTGCGGTATGAATGTATACTGCGTGCTGCGTGATGGATATTGTCAATTCTTCCAGCCAGCTCCTCATCCCCCCGAAGATTCCTTCCCTTTACCTCTTACCTCGTCTGCTCCTCCCCATGAGTACTTTGTAGATTCTTAGTGGGTAAGTTTTGGTTATGGCTTTTTTCCTCCTTTCTCTCTCCTAACCCTTTCTTTTCAGGTCCCCATCCGCTTCCGTCTATCCTCCTTAATCCTCCGTCGCTCAAACTTCTTTCCCTTCCTTCTTCTTTCCCCCTTCACCTTTACAAGCCCCCCTCACCCCCTTCTGATTCCTTCCCTATCCCCCCCGATTCAGGCTGCAATTACGGGGTTCTCTATTCTTTGATCATTCCCTCCGGTTGAAAACCAGGGTCGCGTGGATTACAGTTTACCTATGGAAGATTTTTTGGGGGCTGCTTGATAAGACGTGTCGACTCCTTCCGGCGATTGTACTGGGTCTTGGGACGCCCCGTTCTCACTCCCCATCCCTCCCAATCGGCGTGGGTCCTTTTTGGTCTTGACGTCCCCCCATACCCCGACATTTTCCCAACAGCGCCGTCGTCTTTTTGGACGCCCCCCCCTAATCTCTTCCCATGCACCCCATGCCCCAATCCCTCTCCGGTGCGTGTCTTTTGTCTTGACGCCCCCCTCACCCACCACATCCCTCCTCTCAACTCCATCACGGACAGTGATATTAGATATTAGACGCCCCCCCCTCTCCCCCATGCCTCCCTCTCTACCCACCCGTCTCGGCGCTGCTCTCAGATATATAGATGACGCCGCCCCACTCCCACCTCGCCAACTCCTCCGGCGTGTTTCGTTTGACTGGCCTCTCACTCCCCCAACATGCACCACCACCCTTCAACTCCCTCCGTGGTGTCTTGGGGTCTTGACGCCGACCCCCACACACAGCCTCACGCCCCATCCTCGCTGGCGGTGTCTTGGTCTTTGGACGGGTAACGGCCCTCCTCTCCACTCCCCCACCCCCCCCACACAACCCTAACTCCCTCCGGCGTGTCTTGTCCTTGGAAACCCGCCCCAACCCACCCCCACCCCCTCAATCTCCGGGTGTCTTGTCTTGACGCCCCCTCCTCTTTCTTACCCCACCTACCCACCCACTTTACCCACTCCCTTCCGCGTGTTTGTTTGAACGCCCCCCCCCACCCACCCCCCCAAATCTCCGGCGTGTCTTGTCTTGACGCCCCAACCTCCACCCCTGATTCCCCCAACCCTTCCCCTCCGGCGTGTCTTTGGTCTTGAGCCCTCCTGTCTCCCCCCAATTCTTGTCTCCCGAACCCCTCACGCACCCCAACTTCCCTCGGCGTGTCTTGTTTGGGACGGGCCCCCCCAGCCCCTTACCAAGCTATTCTCACCTCCGGGGTGTTTTGTCTTGAGAAGAGCACCACACCCTGTTAGTACCCAGTACCCCCAATCCCTCCGGCAGTGTTCTTTTGTCTGACGCTCCCTCACCGGCTAAATCCACACCCCCTTATTCCCCCTCGGGTGGTTTCGTTCCTTGTCTTAAGCCTCTCATTCACCCACCCGCACCCACTCCCCACTTCAGGCGTGTCTTGTCTTGACGCACCCCCATGGCGTTGCTCTCTTTGACCCCACCCCGCAACTCTCCCGTGCGTGTCTTGTCTTGACGCCCCCGATGTCTTTTACACCCTCTATCGCCCTCCCTCCCCCGCACCTTCGTCACGTGTTGTCACCTTTACTGTCACTGTAGTGTTTGTCGTTTTTTTTTTTTTTCTTCTGTTTGCATCTACGGCGTCTCTGTTGCTTTGCGCATTTCCTGTTGATCGGTATGGCATTGCTTGTGGGTGTGGTATTGGTTGTTGTTCCTAATGCTCGCATTTAAATTGGTCATAGACCGCAGTTTTTTTTAATACCATTAGCATTTCTGTTGCATATTAGTCGCATATTTATTGGGACATAATACGCGTTTCGTGTTGTATGCATTTCCTGTTGCCATACCCGGCATTTATTGTTATGTTGATTTCTGTTATCATATGCATTGCTGTTGTCTTAGCATGTTTCAATTGTCATACACGCATTTTTTCCTTTATACCTATATAGCGCATTTCTGTGTCGCCATATGGATTTTTGTTGCAAATAGCGCATTTTCTGTTATATGCATTTCCTGTTGCCCATATGCATTTTATGTTTATTTGCATTTCTGTTGGGCCATATCGCATTTCTTGTTTGTCAATATTTGCATTTCTTCTGTTGCATAAGACATTCATAGTTGTCCTATGCATTCTGTTGCGCATAACGCAGGTTTTGTTTGGGCCAAATAATCGCATAGTTCTGTAGCCGTTAATGCATTTCCTTGGTTGCTACTCGCATTTTGTTGCTATTGCATTACTTTATTTGTCTTATGCCATTTTGTTGCCATGGCGCATTTCTGGTTGCCATATACTTTTGTTTTTTTTGTTGCCAATAATACGCAATTTTTGGTTGGCTAACTATTAAATTTTTCATAGCATTTTCTGTGCATGCATTCTCTCTTGTCTTTATGCATTTGTTGCCATGCGCTTTTTTTCTGTTGCCATATTTGCATTTCTGTTGCCCATATTTAACTTTCTGATCGCCATAGCATCTTTTGTTTGACAGACGATTTTTTGTTGCCATAGTCGCATTTCTGTTGCCATAAGAATTATGAACATTTTTTAGTTTGCTGTTATGCATTTCTGCCTGTCATAAACGCATTTTCTTGTTGCATATACATTTCTGTTGCTATATGCATTTCTGATGTCATACGCATTTCTGTTCTCGCATGTACTTTTTGTTTGCATACTGCATTTGCTGTTGCCTATATGCATTTCAGATGCCAATAACAAACTCCCAAAAACATTTATTTACTGTTGCATTATGCAATTTCTGTTCGCTATACACTGCAGATTCTCTGATCCGCCCCAACTCACCACTTTCCACTCCAGCATACACCGCATTCAGATACCTGTGTATTTTCCCTTGTCATGCGCATTTTCTGGCGTGTTCTTCCTTTCTCGTTCTATTGTCATTTTTTTTTTTATTTCTCTCTCCCCATACTTCTTCTTCCCCCCTCCCCCTATCCTTCCCCTCCCCCTAATTCGCTTCCCTCTCCTAATCCTTCCTCCCTCCCTCCCTCCGCTGTTCCCGTCCCCTCCTATCGTGCCGCCCTAACTCCCCTCTTCAGACGCTCTCCCGCATGCCTTCTCCCCTCACCTCTCCTCAGCTCCGAAGCTTCGGCTAACCAAGGGTCACTCCTCAAGGCCGACGCGGTTCTTCTCCTACTGCGGGACTTCGGGCGTGGTCTGTGCGCGGTGGAGTGGGTGCGGTAAGACAACGGGCGCCACGTGTGCTCCGAGCTGATCGACAGCGTGCAGAGTCGTGCTCCAGCCACATCCGGGACGTTGGACGAGCGACCCGACCTCAAGTCCCACTCCACTCGTCCCTCAACGCGCTGGGCCAGCCGACAACAAGGAGTTCGTGGATAAGCAAAGGATTCATAAGGTCGGGGGATTAGGGGGGGGAGGGGGGAGGGGGGGGGGAGGGGGGGGCTGTGAAGGAGGGAAAGGAGGGAGGGGGAGGGGGGCTGTGAAGGAGGGAAAGAGGGGGAGGGGGAGGGAGAGGAGGGAGAGGAGGGGAGGGGGCAGAGGGACAAGGAAAGGTCTGGGTGAGGG
>NW_020872574.1:112441-115000 GCF_003789085.1 Penaeus vannamei
CCTTTCCCCACAGGTCACGGAGGTCAAGGTGCCGGACTGCTACGAAGACCCCGAGGACGCCCTTAGCAGACTGCCGCCGTCGCCGCCGCCTCCGCTGCCTGCAGAGGAAGCCGCATCCTCCACCAAGTCCTCCAAGAAATCCTCCAAGTCAGCCTCCGCCTCCGGGTCGTCCTCCTCCACCAGCGCGAAAAGCCCCACCTCGCCCTCGGCGGCGACTCCTGCCCCAAGCTCCTCGGCGGCGGAGGGGGCGGCGCCGCCCGAGGAAGCCGCGAAGGAGGCGCCGACGGACAGCAAGACCAATGGCACGGCGAAGACGATCGTGTCTTCGAGTAAACTCCCTTTCTCGAGTACCAAAAAGAGAAAGTAAAATGTTTTCTTTTCTACTCTCAACACTAGTTTAGTCAGGGATTCAGAAGAATATTCTCATGGGCTGCCTCGCCAGGGCCCGCCCCGCTGCCTCCCAGCGGCGGCCAGCAGAGCGGACGTCGCGCCGCTCCCCGGATTTCCTACCGCGACCCGACACTTTCTCGTGATAATATGACAGGAAGAGAAGTGCCAGCAGCCCCCCCCCCCCTATGTCGTGCATGCGACTTACGACTCGGACGAAGGGACAGCCTCATCCCTGATATCCTCATAGGACATGATATATATATATACACACTTTAACTTAAGTTCGTTCTTCTCTATAGTGGTGTTTATACAATCTTTTTTCCTTGTTATTTTTGGACTTGCCTCATCGGAGTTTATGTCGTTATGTCTAAGTCTCTTTGGCATGAGTTTTGGATATTATTGTATTTTCCATAATATATATATCCCTTGAGATAAATAATATTTATGATATACCGACTATACATTATGTATGTATGAAAAAGTAAGGATGCCTCCTTTTAAAACAGTTGAATCTGTAATGTCACGCATTTCCAACGTCTATAATAAGGGAATTCTATGTAAAAAAAAATATTTTTTGGAAATATTAACTGCATAAAGAACGTCGACATTATGCGAACCAACACAATGGTCACCAAACGTTTATTTAGATTATAATAGTCAGCGCGTTACTGTGCCTGGCCGTTTTCTCTGGAAGGTTTGGGACTTACCCATTTTCTCAAATAAGCTTCTCCATTTTCTAATTCCGAGCTAAAACTCCTCGTCATGTCGAAGTTATTTACCGGTTCACGACCAGGCGTATTCTACTAACTTCGTATCTCAGCCTCGTTGTAAATAGGAATGAAGACCGTTATATGTTTGTCAGAATATATTTAACTCCGCATAGCTATATATCTATAGGTTATAAAACATGTGACCAAATACATCCGACTGGTTGATGCTCTAGTCCACGCGGTACTAACTCTCATTTCCTTTATTAACTTTCTGGATATTTTATATGTATACAGATATATATATATATTTACTCTTAAGAATGTGAATATAATAGAAGCAATACCGTGTCTTCAAGAAAGGTTTTAAAAAGTGAAAGAAATTCTCCCTCAAATCCTTTTGGTCAGCGCATGGTCAGTCAGTTCTGTTTTGTTTTTCTTTTTCCTTTCCTTTCTTTAAGGATATAAAAATAATCTACTTATTTTCTATTTGGTCGTTGTTTTTCTCTCTCTTTCCTTTTAGTATTGCTTGTTTAGAGCCTTTTGTTTGTAATCGGGATCTGCACATTTTACCGAAACTGAAATTTAGACTGAAAATATCGAATTTTGCGCATCGTATCCCCCAAACACGACGTATACTTGTTATGAACCCTCTCCCTACACGGCCAAACACACGGCTGATTCGAAACCCCAATCCTTAGACAACTTCACGCGTGTATATCTCCCCAACATTAAACAATACTTGACTCCTAAGGTTTGTGGCTTGTTACTTCACTCTTCGGAAAGCAGAGGACTCACTTCGAATTGGTTGTTTGGGCAGAGGAAGCCATTGTGTTCTGCTATTGACAGTTTGTACAGTTTGTGGTAATGAATATGGTATTTAGTGTATGCTGCGTTGGCAAAGCTTGTGTGATAAAAAAAGGATGTAATTTGTGAAAGAAAAAGAGAAATGTTTAAGTGAGACACAAAGAATTTACAAAAGAGATCCTTGTTTCTGAAGAATACTCTAGAAATCACTAATACGAACCATATACTTAGAAAAAAGTGTTCTGGAAAAAAAACCCGAAGTGATATTACCTACAAGTAGCGAGTCACACTGTTATCACTTCACTCACCTCACCTTTGGCCTTATATACGGCGCAGACATGAAATTTCTTCATCGGAAAATATATTTCATCGATGAAAAGGAAATAAAAACAACCAAGCGCTTCCATGATTTATAAGACGTGCCTCTTTTATGGGCCAGTTTCCTCCCCACACAGATTTTTTAACCCATGGATAGTAGGATGAAGTCGCCGATCCTGTAGTATGGTAACCCCCCCCCCCACAGGACCTCTTAGTCTATTCATGTATATAGAGAATTTCCACCTAACATTTAGCCTGAACTGTAAACCGATACAAAGTAGACTCCAATTTTAGAGAAGAGTAATTAGCCATGAACTGGTAAACCCGCTACATAAAG
>NW_020872574.1:120246-122746 GCF_003789085.1 Penaeus vannamei
AACAGCCAGACAACAACAGAACAATACTAACAACACCACCTATATAACCACGCACCAACAGCAACAACAACAGCCACAACACCACCTCCTACACCAAACACCACCGCACACTCATAACAACAAAGACAACTAACAACAACACCACCGACTATCATAACAAACAACAGGCACAAACACCAAATCCACACTAAACAATCAAAGCAAAAACTGCAACTATACCAAACAACAACATAAACCGAACAACAACAACAGCCACAAACAACAGCAAACAATAACAACAACACCCACTCAACCAACAACAGCAACAACACAAGCCAGCACAACCTAACTATATATCACCATCCAACAAACACCACCGCCACACACAGCAACAACAACACCACTGAACAACCAACTAACACAGCAACAACTCAACCACCACGCATCGAACAGCAAACAACAACAACACCAAACACAACAACAGCAACAATAGCACACCACCACCAACAACAACAGCAACACAACCTAGCCACAACAACAACAATAACAACAGCATACACTATATACACCTATTAACCATACTATTATAAAACCAATTAACAACAACAACAGTAACAACACCTAACCACCTAACCATAATAACCCACTAAAATAAACAACAGCAACAACAACGCCACTCATACTACAACACCAACAACAGCACAACAATGCACACCACCTTACAACAAACAGAAACAATCAAACGCTCACACTAACTAACTAACAGCAAACAACAACGCCATCACACCCTACCTAACAACAGCAACAACACCACCACCAACAACAACAACATGCAATCAACACAACAGCATCCACAACATCACCAACAACGCCACCATAACTCACCATAAACAACCACGCAATACAAACAAGCAGCCACAATCAAAACAACAGCAAACAACACCACCACTTTCAAACCTAAACAACAACAGACCACTAAATACAACCAACCACAACAATACACCACTACACCACCACCACACACCTCAATACACCACCACCACTCTAACTACCAATACTCAGCACAACACCACCGCACCACATAACTACTATAACCAGCAACACCACCTACAACTCATACATAACAACAACAGACAGCGACAACAACAGCCAACAACAACAATCATGACCAAACTCAACCAACAACAACATCATAACAACAACAACAGTACCACAAAACAACAATAACAACACCATCACCACATATAACTCAAACAGCAACAACATACACCACCTTCATAGTATAACTAACACCCAAACAATACAGCAACAACAAAAGCCACAAAAAACATAGCAACAACAACAATCAAGCAACAACAACACCACCAACCATCCATAACGAAGCAACAACAACACCTAATAACCACCAAACACCAACTAGCAAATCACAAACAGCACACAACAACATCGGACAAACAAACAAGGTCAAACAACAACAGCATACAACCACACACCAACATATCAACAGCAATACAACAACACTATGTACCAACACCTAACAACACAGTACAACGCCATAACCTATTAACCACTACGAACAGCCAGTCAAACAACAGCCACAACAGCAAACACACACCAACCTAACCATAAACACAACAACATACACAACAAACAACAGCTACACAACATCACAACACCCACCACCAACAACAACAACAGACAACAACAGCCACAAACATCACCAAACAACTAGCAACAACAAACCAGCCACCAACTACACCATACAACAACAACAGCCACAACAAACCTAACCACAACAACAGCCACTAACAACAACACCACCTAACTAACACAACAACAGCATACAAACTATGCCACACCACTTGATAACAACAACATGAGCTCACACAACAAACAAACCTACCAACCACAACGAACAAATAGACAACAACGTCCACCACACCACCAAACCTAACCGACACAACAAGCAAACCACCCCAACAACACAACAGCAACAACGCCACCACAACTAACAACAACAGCCACAAACAAACACCCAAACCACACCGTACACTACTATACAACAACAAATCAGCTAACAACAACACCAAAACTTATCCGTAACTGATACCTAACCTAAACAGCATACAACGACATAGCCACAACAACATCACACACCAAACAGCAACAGCAACAGCAACAACACAGCCACCACAACAACAATAACAATAATATCCTATCTTACCACCACACAGCACAACAACAACAACCCATATAAACTGTATACCGAAACAACAGCCACAACAACAACACTGACCATCACACCACCAACAACAACAGCCCATAACAACGGCCACTACCTAAACTAAAAACAGCAACACATCAGATCAACATGCAAACAACTAAAAGGCTCACAACCTGCCATCTATCATATATATAACGAACAACAAACAACACCAACTACACACCACCAACAATCAACAACAAAACAACAACAGCCCACATAACCGCGAAAAAAAGGAACAAACGAAACCTTTAACTT
>NW_020872574.1:127746-137540 GCF_003789085.1 Penaeus vannamei
GCAGCTATAGAAGGCAGTCCGATACATACAACACGCAATTACACACGCACACGCCACAGCAAAGGCTGGATTATCACACCAAATCGAACACATGCAGTTGAGATACATTAGATAGAAAGAAAACAAAATGGGTATGGCAAAATAAAGTGATGATTTATTAGAAATAAGTATTTTAATATGGAGATATTATTTATTATATATATATTATATATATATATATATATTTGATTATATTATAATATAAATATATAATATATATATATATTAATATATATATATGTCACGCGTTTAGTTGTAATTGTATGTATGTATTGTGTTTGTGTGTGTTATGTGTTGTGTTGATGTGGTGGTAGGGTGTGTGTTATGTGTGTGTGTGTGGTAGGTGTGTGTGTGTGTATTGTAGTGATGTGATTGTAGGTTGTTGATGTGTGTGTTATGTTGTTTGTATGATTATGTTTATGTGAAGAATGTGTTAGACGGTGTTGATTGCTAATTAAATACACTCGATTATAATCAGTAGAAATCACATTAATCACTTACATACATATATTAAATATATAGTATATCAAATTATATTTAATTAATATTAAGTATTATGTTATTATATTATATATTATATTAAAATATATTATAATGTATTAGTATAACATTTAATATAATATATATTCATTAAATAATATATATATATTTATTATATATAAGTACTATGTTAATATTTAATATATATATGAATATTATATTAAAATATTTATAATTATATTAATATATATTATAAATATTATATATAGTTAATATTAATTAATATTATTATTAATATGTAACATATTATTCAATTGATATATATACTAACTTTAATTATATAATATATATATATATATAATATTAAGTATAATATTATATATTATATATATATATATAAATAATGTAAATATAAATATGAAGAATATATGGAAAATAGAATACTCAATTATATTATAATAGAATAATTAGTAATATATATTATTATATTCAAATGTAAATATAGAAATAATTATTATAATATTATTATTAGTAATATTATATATGTAATATATATATTAATATTTATAGTAATATATGACATAATAATATATTAATTTAATAATATACATATATATATTATACAATATATAATATATACGAAATTTATTAATGAGTATAATTAATAATATTAATATATATTAAGATATATATATGTATAATAATATATATATAGATTATAAATATATATTAGTATACATATATAATATTATATAGATATATATATATATAATAATATGATTGAAATATTATATATAATGCGGATGAGTGATAGTTGTATTATATAATATGATGTTTTAGATGACATATGTCTATACATATGCAATTATGAATCCGACTATAGAGAAAGCATTATCTTGTAATAGTATTTGAATGTGTATTCATATTTATTAATCAAATAATCAGTTTATAGAAAGTTACTTATATTAATACTTACATTGATTTTTTATATATAAGACACTAAATAGTACCAATTAGTAACTTACTCCTATAATTATTATTACACCTATATATCCTAACGATCCTTTATCTATTAGTGTTTAGAGTCGCCTGGCGTCTTTCTGTTATTATGATCATATTTGTCCGGCACCTATATTCTACTAGGGCCTATTAACAGCAATGATATAATACCTTTTTACACTATAGTAACATTAGGTCCATTTCAATTTGTAACACTCAAATTTGTATTCTAAGTTAAGTAGTTTTTATATTGAGAGAATAGTTTGCATTGGTATCTAATTATTACTTCTTATTTTGATGTATTGAAACCGTTTCTTCACATTGATTGAGTTAATATAATTCCATTTATACCTATAGTATATTATGGTTTTTATTTACATATATAATTATATATGATATAATAATATATATATTATATATATAATAAATATATATATTATATATATATATAACTTTAATATAATATTTTGATGTGTTATCATATATATAATAATATATATAATATATATATACATATATATATTATGTATTCATATATTATATAATATTAATTAAAATAATTTATATATAATATAATATATTAATTCCATATTAAAAATTGAAATAAAAAATTAAAATGTATATATATTATATTATATACATAATAATATATATATAATATACTATATATATATATATTATTAAAATATATTAATATATATAATATATATATTATATTACATATACATTGTATTTATTAATAAATATATATGATTAATTATATCAAATTATTAAATAAGAATAAATGGATATTATATAAATATTAAATATATATATATATATTATATTTCAAAATATTAATTAATATAAATAATTAATAATATAATTTAATCTATAATTATATTTTATATATCGGTAAAATTATTATATATATAATATATATTATATTAATATGATATAAAATATATATTAATATATATATATTTCAAAACAATTATTAATATATAGATATAATTAATAATATATATTAATAAATTATATTATATAATAATTATGATATACATATAATTATTATACTATAATATAATAAATGATATTAATAATATATAAATTATAAAATAGATTAGATAGATATAGGATAATGATACACATAAATATACACACAACATTATAATATACACTCTTTACAATGAATTGACTGATAGAATATTTCTTTAGACAAGTTAACGTGTAATTTTGTATCTGTTTTCATTTTCATAAATTCTACCTACTTTGTCTGACTTTTTGTCTGTGAAAACACATCTATGAGTTTTATTTGATTACTAAATCATGATTCGCGTTTTAAGTTTCTTAATTTATTGATGTTAATGCTATGTTCCAAACAAATAATTTCTTCGAAGCTATTAAAGAATCAAAGGTGTCATTTCTGTGTCAGATATCTGGATATGACACTTATTAAAATGTGTCATATCTTTGGAAGCTTTTTAGCTAAGTGGTTCCTGAAGTAAGATATCTTTCTTTGTCTGAAAACAATATTTATTAATGAGTCTATTAATCTATTTCTTTGTATTATCTGCTTTTTCTATTTATCTCTCTATATTTCCAGTTACTCATATGTCTGTCTATCTCTGTCTGTCAGTTCACTTCATACGAATTCATAAATATATCAATCAGCATCTTTTTGTATATCTGTCTATCTATATGTCTATTTACCATCATATCTGTCTATCTGCATATCATTATAACAGCAGAATTTATCAAAGTATATTTTGGCGTTTGTAATTTTCTGCAAAATATTAGCCGAAAAGAAAAGAAAAGAAGAGAAAAGAAAAGAAAAGAAAAGAAAAGAAAAGAAAAGAAGAGAAAAGAGGAGAAAAGAAAAGAAGATGATGAAGAAGAAGAAGTAATTCGGTCTCTGTATATATCTATTGTTACATTTAATGCCCAACTCCCTTAATATGTGTTATAGGCAGAGATAATAGATATTGATAGATAGAGATAAGAATAGATAGATAGATAGGATAGAGATAGATAGATAGAAGAAGAGAGAGAGAGAGAGAGAGAGAGAGAGAGAGAGAGAGAGAGAGAGAGAGAGAAGAGGAGAGAGAGAGAGAGAAGAGAGAGAGAGAAGAGGAGAGAGAGAAGAGAGAGAGAGAGAGAGTGATAGTAGAAAGAGAGATTACGTAGATAGAGAGAAGGTAAGAGAGAGTTAAGATAGAGAGTATCCATATGAAGATAAGAGAAGAGTAATGGAGAGAGTAGATATTAATATAATATATAGAATCGAAGTAGAGAGAGAGAATAGTAAGAATAATCATGAGAGAAGAATAAGATCAGAGATCAAAACAGAGACACGAGATCAGACAAACTTGAGAGAAATCCGATATTATTAATATGAATTGACGGGAAATGACACAGAAGAGAAGAGAGCGACAGAGCATAAGAACAACAACATAACAACTATACAAAAAAATAAAACGAATATGATAAAAACAAACATAGCATACATAAACAGATATTCAGAAGACGGCTAAACACGCCCACTCGCATTCATTAAGCTTAACTTTCGAGCCTCCAACTGATGAATCGACGAATCAACGAGTCCTATGAGACTCGATACTATTTATTATGAATGTGTGCCCAATATCCATAGACTGATTCAAGGGATAATAAACAAGTTATCCAAAAACTAGTCCAATAACAAATCATTCTTACTAATCATATATATAATAACTTTCCAACTCCATTTCTGTCAACCCCTAAAAAAATTGGGCGATTTATCTAAAATCAGATATGCATATAGTATCATAACTTGTCATCAACCAGTTTTATTATATATTTAGATTACTTAGTAATATATAATATTATATATATATAATATTCATATTATATAGTATATATGATGATAAGTATAAAACATACCATATTCAGTGTACGCGCTGTAATATTACTAGAAAAAAATATTAATCATTAATGCTAGTACATTTAAACCATGTTCAACAGTACAGATATACACCATTTAAACTTACATTATAATTTGGCTGTAAACTTTATCAAAACACACTAAAGAGCTATTAAGTGTTTTTTTTTTTAAGGCCGCTCCGTCAGTTGGATATCTAATTAATTCGTTTTTATATTATACACACGTACATCATACATGCATGGCTTATTCCTTTACCATCGACAATATTAAATAGCTGATATATATTACTTATCGCGGCATGAAGCACACATGCATACGAACACACATCCAACATATATTCATATAGACTATCTGCACACTGACGCACACACAGACNGGGTTAAAAATTGAAAAAGAAGAGTGGGGAGGAGGGAGTGGAGGAAAAATGGAGGGGTTGAAAAGAAAAAAGGGTGGAGGAAAAAAAATAAAAAAACAAGAAAAGAAGGAGAAAATGGAAGGGACAATGGAAACGGAAAAAGAAAGACAATACAGAGAGAAAATGGGGCAACAAACAGAGACATCCCAGCACAAACTAGACCAAACCAGAGGAAGAGGAAGAGAGGAATGCAGACAAATGCCACAGAAACAGACCATGCAAACATAACCAGAACAAGACAAAAAACAAATGAAGACAGGCCAACAGAGAACAAGAGGAACAGAACAGCCAAGAGAGACCATAACATAACAGACAAGAGCAAAGATTTATAAACAAGATAGAAGACATCCAAAAGCAGAAGGATCACAAACAGAATTTTAAGAAAGACGCATACAAACAAACAGACCCCGAAAGACAGAAAGACAAAACAAGAGAAGAACAGACAAACAGAACGAGCGAGAGAGATGCAAAGGAACGTTCAGACGTTCAGATGGAAAGGCAGACTAGCAGACATAATGAACGGCCCATAAACAGAGCGACAATGGTGTTACAGCCACACAAAGACACCTGCTTCTCCCGGTCCCTTCCCGGAAATCGCGGCCCGTGTCTCTCTGCGTCTGGGGTGCGTGTCTAGTCTGGACTGTCTAGACGGTCACACTCTCGGGTAGAAAAAAATGTAGCCAATAAAAAAAAAAGAAAAAAAAGAAGAAAAAAAAAGTGAACAGAGAGTGAGAGGAGACAGAGGTACATAGAGAGGGGGGATGGAGGGAGGGAAGGAAGGGAGGAGGAGGAGGGGAAGGGAGGGAGAGAGAGGGAGAAAGAGAGAGGACCGAGAGAGAAAGGGGGGGGGAGGGACAGAAAGAAAAGAGAGATGAGAAAGAAAGAAAAGAAGTAGAGAAAGAGAGAGAGAAAGAGAGAGAGAGAGAGGAGAAGAGAGAGAGAGAGAGAGAGAGAGGAGAGAGAGAGAGAGAGAGAGAGAGAGAGAGAGAGAGAGAGAAGAAAGTGAAAAAGATAAAGAAGAAAGAAAGATAAGTGAGAAAGAAAAAGAAAGAAGAGAAAGGAGAGAAGAAAGAAAGAAAGAGAGATAGAGAAAGAAAAATTAGAAAGTAAGAAAGAAAGAGACATAAAGAAAGAAATATGGATGGGAGAAAAGAAAAGAAAAAAAACGAGAAAGAAAAAGAAAAGAAATAAAGAAAGATAAGAAAAAAAAGAAAGAATGGAGGATAAAGAGGAAAGCAAGAAAAAGAAGAAAGGAAGAAGAAAAGAGAGAAAGAAAAAAGAAAGACCGACAAAGAAGAAAGAAAGAAGACAAAAAAGAAAGATAGAGAAAGTAAGAAAGAAGAAAGAGAAGAAGAAAAGAAGAAAGAGAAAGATAAAGAAAGAAAACAATAAAAGCGAAGAAGAAAGGAAAAGAAAGACAAGAAAAGAAAAAAGGAGAAGAAAATGAAGAAAAAAATAAAGAAAGAAATATAGAGAAATAAAAGAGGAGAAAGAAAGAAAGAGAAAGAAGAAAGAAAAAGAGATATGAAAGAAAGAAAGAGAAAGAAGAAAAGAGAGAAATAAGAAAGAAAGAAAGAGAAAGAAGAAGAAAGAAGGAAAGAAAGACAATAAAGAAGAAGAGAAAAGAAGAAAGAAAGAAGAAGAAGGGCGAGACGAGAGGGAACTGGACGAATAATCGACCGAAAGAACGAAAGGAAGAGAAAAGAAGCAGAAAAAAGAGAAAGAAGAAAGGAAGAAAGAGAAAGATGAAAGAAAGAAAGAGAAAGAAGAAAGAAAGAAAAAGAAAGAGAAAGAGAAAGAAAGGAGGAAAGCAAGAAAAAGAAGAAAGGAAAAAAGAAAGAAGGAAGAAAAGAAAGATGAAAGAAAGGAAGAAGAAGAAAGAAAAGGAAGAAAGAAAGAAAGAAAGAAGAAAGGAAAGAAAAAGAAAGAAGAAAGAAAGAAAGAAAGAAGAAAGAAGAAAGAAAGGAAAGGCGAAGAAGAAAGAAAGAAAGAGAAAGAAGAAAGAAAGAAAGAAAGAAAGAAAGAAGAAAGAGAAAGAAGAAAGAAAGAATAGGATATAGGCCTACTGAGCAAGGCGATCATGAGGCAGGCCTATTAAGACTATAGTATGTTGTAATTTTTATTTACTATTTTTTTATGCAATTTTGGCTGGGAGATGAATCGTTTTTTGTTTTAAAAGGAAAGGAAAGAAAGGAAAGGAAAGGAAAGGAAAGGAAAGGAAAGGAAAGGGAAAGAAAGGAGAGGAAAGAAAGAAAAGAAAAGAAGGAAAAGAAAGAAAAGAAAAGAAAAGAAAAGAAAAAAAGAAAAGAAAAAAAGAAAGGAAAAGAGAAAAGAAAAGAAAAGAAAAGAAAAGAAAAGAAAAGAAAAAAAGAAAGAAAAGAAAAGAAAGGAAAGGAAGGGAAAAGAAAAAGAAAGAAAGAAAAAAAACACCAAATAGTTTATATCTCTTGTCAAAGTTTTACACAGATCATCTTTACGATTTTTTCCAAGTGAATTGCCAATTACAGTAATCATCCTCGTTAGTAGTTATCTTCCCAATGTAGATAAGTGATAACAGTAAAAATAAATAGATAAATAAACAATAAATAAGATAAATAAAAAATAAATAGATAAAACAAATAAATAAAATAACATAAAAATAAATAGATAAATAAACAAATAAATAAAAAGTTCGGAAATAAACAAATAAATAAAAAGTAATAAAGTTCGGGTACTCAGAGGGAACTTTTTTTTTCTTTTTTTTCTCTCTATACAAGATCAATTGTCTGGCGGGATAAGTGACAAGAGGAAATATTTTTCCCCCGTCTGCTACGAACCTTTTTTTTTTTTTCTTGGGTCTTTTGAATTCAATTAATTTTGGTTATGATCTATGGAAACTTTTTTATCTCCGGAGCTATCATTTTCAGCTTATCATCTATGGGCGTGTGTGTTCTATGATCGTTTTTTTCTTTTATTGAAAGACAAATGATGTGTAAAAAATATGAAAGGAAAATTAAAATCGTAGAATATTTTATCTTTTTTTGTTTTGTTTTGTTTGTCTGTGTTGCACATTTTGTTCGTTGAAAGGCAGGGGTCCATCGGGAACGAAAAAGCAAAAGTACAAAAATAAATAAGATAATAATTATAATAAATGAATGAATAGAAAAGGAAAAATCTTAAACCGAAAATAAACAAACACACAATATTGCAAAGAAAATAATGTGTGGAAAGATTAAATGAATCCCAGCCACAACACACGACGTGACGTTTCGAGCCAGACCAGACTCCTCATCAGACAACAAAACCGGAACAGTCTCATCACCTCCCTGAAGGCAGGAAGGACCCATTACGTCAGGAATACTAAGAAGAGAAAAAAAAAACGAAAGGGGGAGAAGGAGAAACGCAAATCCCAAGAACGAAAAAAAAAAAAACACAGAAGAAAAGAAACAAGACAATGATGAAGGAGAGGAGAACGAAAGAAGGAGACCAAAAAACATGAGAAAAGAAACAAGACAATGATAGAGGAGAGGGAGGTTGAGAATATCACGTGTTTAAACATGGGGATGAGACGCTGAGGGTAGGGAGGGGAAGGTGAGGGGAGAAAGAGCGAGGGGAGAGTAATGTGACTACTTGTGTATGTCAGGGAAGGATAGAGGGGGGAGGAGGAGGAGGAGGAGGAGGAGGAAAGATGATAAATCAGTGTGTGAGTAGATGATGGGGAAAAAAATGAAGGGGGGGGGTGGAGGAGATAGAGAAGGAGAGAAGGATAAGCGGATGGAGTGAGAGAGGAAATGTGATAAAGAGGGAAGGCAGACCCAAGAAAAGACGTAGTAGCGATGGAAGATGAGAAAGAGAACGATAGAAGCGTTGTCCTCTCTCTCTCTCTCCTAGGGGGGGGGGAGGATGGGCTGGAGGGAGGGGTGGCTGATGAGTGTTTGAGTACCTTGTGACCTTTTACTACGACGCACAAACCGTGACGGGCCATGACCTAGCAAGTGTGGCATGACGTTATGCACTGTCCCTATTCATCACTCTCTCTCTCTCTCTCTCTCTCTCTCTCTCTCTCTCTCTCTCTTCGTCTCTCTCTCTCTCTCTCTCATCTCTCATCTCTCTCTCATTCTCTCTCTCTCTCTCTCTCTCTCTCTCTCTCTCTCTCTCTCTCTCTCTCTCTCTCTTCTCTCATCTCTCTCTCTCTCCTCTCTCTCTCCTCTCTCTCTCTCTCTCTCTCTCTCTCTCTCTCTCTCTCTCTCGCTCTCTCTCTCCTCTCTCGTCTCTCTCTTCTCTTTCTCTCTCTCTCTCTCTCTCCCCTCTCTCTCTCTCTCTCCTCTCTCCTCTCCTCTCCTCTCTCTCTCTCTCTCTCTCTCTCTCTCTCTCCTCTCTCTCTCTCTCCTCTCTCTCTTCTCTCTCATCTCTCATCTCTCCTCTCTCTCTCTCTCTCTCTCTCTTATCTAACTATTTATGGTGTGTATGTGTGTTTATGAATTTATGTAATATTGTAGAATGGATGAATGGATGTATACATATATATACATATATAATAGATAGATAGATAGATAGATAGAAAGATATATATTATATATATATATATATATATATAGTATATATATATTATATATATATATATATATATATATATATATATATATGCGTGTGTCTGTGTAAAATGTGGTGTTCTTCCCCTCGGGCAGCAGGGATGGTGGCAGAAGGGAAGGGAGGTGACAGAGGGTGAATGTCCATTACAAATGAAGATTGGTTATGTCAGTACTGTCAGCGTAACAAGCCTTCATTGATTTCATAATAATCTGTTTTTTGATATCTTTATGCGCGTCATGTAACCCACAACTGCTCCGTGTGTGTGTGTGTGCACATACATAGCTATATGTATATACATTATATACATATATAAGATATGTATATATATATATGTATTTATACATATCAAAAATGTATAAAGATGTACGCATGTATGTGTGTGTGTGT
>NW_020872574.1:148587-151087 GCF_003789085.1 Penaeus vannamei
ATCATCATCATTATCATTATCATTACTATTATTATTATCAATATTATCATTATTACTAATTATCATTTTTTAGATTGTCATTATCATTATTATTATCATTATTATTATTATCATTGTTGCTATTGTTATAATCCTTATCACTATTATCATTATCACTTTTTCCATTATTATTTTCATTACTATCATTATCATCGTTATTATTAATGTTATTATATTATCCTATTATATTAAAATATGTTTATTTTACTATTTATTATTACTATTGGTTATTATTATTATAATTATTATTATTGATATTATTATTATTATCATTATTATTATTCATTATTATTATTATTGTTATTATCATATTATTATTATTATTATTATTATTATCATTATTATCATTATTACTATTTTTTATTTATCATCATTATCAATATTGATATTATTGTATCATCATTATTATTTCCATAATTATTATTATTGTTAATGTTATTGTGATTGTTATTTACTATTATATTATCATTGTATTACATATTATCATTACTATTATTACTATAATACTTTTATTGATCCATCACTGCCTGATTACCATTCATTTTTTATAATTATTTATTATTATCATTATCATTATTATTATTATTATTATTATTAATTATTATTATTATTAAATTATGTATCTATTATTATCGCTATTATTAATATTATTATTATTATCATCATTAGAATTTTCATCATTATCATCATCATCACCATTATTATCATTATTATCTACATTATTATCATCGTTATTATTACCATTATTATCATCATTATTATCATTATAGTTATCATAACTATTAATAGTATTATCATTGCTATCATTATCATTATTACATTAATTTAATTTTTTATTTTTATTATTATATAGGTGTAGCAGTAGTAGTATTGTTATCATTATCATAATTGTTAATATTATTATCATAACTATTATCATTATTATCATTATCATTATTATTATTATCATCATTATTATTATATTTCATCTTTATCTTTATTGCAGTGATTATTAATATAATTATCATTATCATCATTATCGTCATTATAATCATCATTAATATTATCATCATTATTATCATTTTCAATATCACCATTATCATTATTGTTATATTATGATTATTATTATGATATTATTATTATTATTAATTATTATTATTATTATTATTATTATTATTATTATTATTATTATTATTATTTATTAATTATCATTATCATTATCATTATTATTTTCATTATCATTATCAATTACTATTACTATTAGTCAATATCATTATCATTATTGGTACTGTTTTCTTCTTATCCTTCTCCCTTCTCATTTCCTCCTCCTTCCTCCTTCTCCCCTCGCTTCCTTCTCTTTCTTCTCCACCATCCGCCTCCTCCTCTCCTCTCTCCTCCTCCTCTTTTCCCCTTTCTTTTCCTTCTTCCCTTCTCCTGCTTGGAACTTCTTTTTCTACGTTTTCTCCCTTTCTGTCCTTCCATTTCTTCTTCTTTTCCTTCTTATTTTTTTTCTTCTTCTTGTTTCTTCTGTCTATTATTTCTTTTATTTCTCATTTTTTCCTAATTCTCGTCCATTAGCATGAATGCATGTTCCTTGGCTTAGGAAAAATGAGAAACAATGAAGTGATGTGTACATTTCTGAATGTGTGTGTGTGTGTGCGTGTGTGATGTGTGTGAATTTCTGTGCATTTGTGTGTGTGTGTGTGAATTTCTGTGATTCTGTGTGTGTGTGTGTGTGTTTCTGTGTATCTGTTGTGTGTGACTTTCTGTGTATGTGTGCGTGTGCGCGTGTGTGCGTGTGTATGTGCGCACAAATGAGCACACAGAGAGAGGAAGTGGAGGCCCAGGCGAAGCAGGCTGACACTTCCACACAATAACGCCCACCCAACAGACCCAGCCAGCCAGACAGACAGACAGACAAGAAGGAACCACGAGATCTCTTGGCGTCAGTTCTGGGCTTTGTTCCCCCCTCCCCCTCCCCCTCGCCTCCTCCCCCTTCACCCCCTCCCCTCCCCCTCCCTTGCCCTCAACGCACTGCTAGACAACGCACCTCAGAATGCGGTGTGTGTGTGTTTATGAGTTGTGTATGTGTGTGTGTGTGTGTGTGTGTGTGTGTGTTGTGTGTGTGTGTGTGTGTGTGTGTGTGTGTTTGAAGTGTGTGTGTGTTTGTGTGTGTGTTATTGAGTGTGTGCGTGTGTGTGTGTGTGTTTATGAGTGTGTGTGTGTGTGTGTGTGTGTGTGTGTGTATGAGTGTGTGTGTGTTTATGAGTGTGTGTGTGTGTGTGTGTGTGTGTGTGTGTGTGTGTGTATGAGTGTGTGTGTTGTTTGTTGTTTATGATGCGTGCGTGTGTGTGTGTCTGTGTGTGTGTGTAGTAATAGTTGTAGTAGTCGTAGTACTAATAGTAGCGGTGGTAATATCAGTAGTAGTAGTAGTAGAATGAGGAGTAGGAGTAGTAGTAGTAACGGTAGTGGTGGTAATAAA
>NW_020872574.1:156087-158587 GCF_003789085.1 Penaeus vannamei
CTCTCTCTCTCTCTCTCTTCTCTCTCTTCTCTCTCTCTGTCTCTTCTCTCTCTCTCTTCCTCTCTCTCTCTCTCTCTCTCTCTCTCTCTCTCTCTCTCTCTCTCTCTCTCTCTTCTCTCTCTCTCTCTCTCTCTCTCTCTCTCTCTTCTCTCTCCTGTTCTCTCTCCTTTTATTCTCCTTCTCGTCCTCTTCCCTTCCCCTACCTCCACATCCCTCTGTGTGGCCACGCCCTAACACGTGTCAAACTTGTGGTTCAAACCGACAGGAGAAAAAAAAGAAAAAAAAATGAAATAAAATGGATACGAGCGGAGAAAAACAATTAATCTCGTTGTTGATAACTACTAATAAAGATTGCAATTGTTACCCAAATTATTAATCTTGTTATCGTCACCATTATTATGATAAGGATAATGAAAATATAAACAACAATATAGATGATGTTGATGAAAATAATGATAAGAAGAAAAAAGGGGTGAAATAAAAAAGAAATGTGAAATAATAATGTTGATGATAATAATAACAATCGATAATGATAAGAAAAAGAGGAAAAAGGAAAGAAGAATGAAAATTAATAAAAGTAACAATAATGAAGATGATTACAATAAGGATGATGGTAACAATTATAACAATTATCATATTTTTTACTAGTGTCCTCATTATCATCATTGTGATCATTATTATCATTATCATTAGTAATTAGCATCATTAAGATTGTTATATTATATATCATATTATTATCATTGTTATCATTATTGCTACTATTATTATCATCATTGTTATCATTATAGTAATTATCATCTTTATTATTATCATCATTTCTATCATTGTCCTTATTATTACTGTTATTTTGTTATTTTGTTCTGTTATTCATTATTATTAACATCAATACCATTTTCATTATCATTATCATCATTACCATTATTGTCATTTTCATTACTATTATGACTATTATCGTTATTATCATTACTATTTTTATTGTTATCATTATTGTTATCATCATTTTCATTGTCATTATTATTATCATCATCATTAGTATCATCATTATTACTATTATTATTGTTATTATTATTATTACTATTATTATCATTATTATTATTGTCCTTATTAATATCATTATCATTATCGTTGTTGTTGCTGCTGTTATTATGATAATGATTATCATTATCAATGTTGTTATCTATATCATTATCATCATTATCATTATCATTATTATCATTATCATCAGCAGCATTTTCAATACGAATTTCATAATTGTTGTTATTATTATCACTATCATTATTTTTATCATTTTTGTTATCATTATTATCATAATCATCATCATTATCATCATTATCATCATTACTATTGTTATTACTATTATCATTATTATCATTATTGTTATTATTGTCAGTATCATTACTATTATTCCCATTACTATTACTACTACTACTATTATTATTTTTATTATTATTTTTATTATTATTATTATTATTCATCATCATCATCATTTTTTCCTATTCTTATCATTTCTATTTTATTATTATCATTGTTACTGTTATCATTATCATTGTTATTATCATCATCTGTTATTATTATTATAATTGTTATTATTAATAGTTTTAATATTGCTATTAAGGTTACTACTACTACTATCAGTATTATCATGAGTAAAGTAACATCATTGTTATTATGATTATTATTATTATGGCTATCTATATCATTGATGTTATTATCATTATCATTACTGTCATTCTTATTCTCATCGTTGTCTTCATCAATTGTTGTCTCTTTTATTATCTTTATTATAATCATCATTGCTAATAGTATTATAATTTATATTAGTATTATTGCTAGTATTATTATTACTATTAATAGTGATGGTATCAGTGATAATAACAATATTAACAACTGTACTAAGAGTGATAACAAGAATAACAATATTATTACTAAAGTTATCATTGTTATTATCATCATTATTACACTTATCATTATCATTATAATCATAATTATAATCATCATCATTTTCATTATTATCACTATTAATATTATCATTATAATAATAATGATTATTATTATTATTAATATTGTTATTATTATTACCATTATCATTATTATCATTATCATTATTATCATTATCATTATTAATCTTATCATCATTATCATCATCATTACCATTACTCTCCTTGTTGTTATTACCATTATCATTATCATTATTATCATTATTATTGTATTATTACTATTACCCTTACCATCATTTCCATTATCATTATCATTATTATTACTATCATCATTATTATTGTTGATATTATCGTTGATAATATTGTTCTATTGTTACCATTATTATCATCATTTAATTATTATTGCCATTATTATTCTCATTATTATTGTTATCATTGTTATCACTAGTATCATTATGTTTATTATCTATATTATCACTATTACCATCATACTTATTATCATTAATATTATCATCGTAATTGTCACTGACATTACTTTAATCATCATTAGCTTTATAATTATC
>NW_020872574.1:163587-166087 GCF_003789085.1 Penaeus vannamei
TAAACAATGGCGCGCGTCAACTGCAATGCCTCCCGGGGAGTGGGGAAAAGGGCTGTGAGCACAGGGAGTGGGGGGGTAGGGTGTGGGTCACACAGGGAGTGGGGGGTATGGGGTGTGATCACAGGGAGTGGGGTATGGGTGTAAGACAGGGAGTGGGGGGTATGGGGTGTGAGCACAGGGAGTGGGGGGAAAGAGGCGTTCAAAGGGGAGGGGTAAGGGCGCGTTAAGGAAGTGGGGGAAGGGGCTATGAGCACAGGGAGTGGGGGATAAGGGATGTGAGGACAGGGAATGGGGGAAAGGGATGTGAGGACGGAATGGGAGGAAAGGGTGTGAGCACAGGGAGTGGGGGGAAAGAGGTGTTCAAAGGGCGCATAAAGGGAGTGGGGAAAAGGAAGCACAGGGAGTGGGGGGAAAGGGATGTGAGCACAGGGAGTGGGGGAAAGGGCTGTGAGCACAGGGAGTGGGGGGAAAGGGATGTGAGCACAGGGAGTGGGGGAAAGGGCTGTGGGCACTGAGAGTGGGGGCAAAGAGATGTGAGCACAGGGAGTGGGGGTAAGGGTTGTAATCACAGGGAGTGGGGGGTATGGGTGTGAGCACAGGGGGTGAGGGAAAGAGTTGTGGGCACAGGGAGTGGGGGTAAGGGATGTGAGCACAGGGAATGGGGGAAAGTGTTGTGAGCACAGGGAGTGGGGGAAAGGGTTGTGAGCACAGGGAGTGGGGGGTAAAAGGGTTATGAGCACAGGGAGTGGAGGGAAGGGTTTAGACACAGGGGATGGGGAAAGGTGTGAGTGCAGAGAGTGGACGAGGGGGATGTGAGCACAGGGAGTTGGGGTAACGATGTGAGCACAGGGAGTGGGCAAAGGAAGTAGGGATACAGTCCATTTTAGAAATGAATTAATTACTTGCGGAAATGTAAGAACAGGGAATATATATTCTTCAAAATAAAAACATCTCAAGAAGTGGGAGGAGGAGAAGGGAAATAAAAATAGATGATAATAGAGAAGAGAAAAATTAGAAAATATATGCAGAAAACAGATACATAAAGGAGAAGAGAGAGATCGGGCAGAAGTGAGAGAGAGAAGAAAATATAAAGAAAGGGAAGAGAAAGAGAGCTTGAGAAGAGAAGTGGGAGAGAGTGAGAGAGAAAACGATAAAAGAGGATGAGAGAGAGGGGACGAGAAGAACAGCGTAGACAGGAGATAGAACAGAGACAGACATAAAGAAACGTAACCTAACCTAACAGAGGAAACGTTGAGAGAGAAGTTTTAATAAAAAGGAAGAAGAGAGAGAAACGAAGAAGGAGGAGGGAGGGAGAGAGAGAGAGATGGAAACAGACAGATAGATACAGACAGACGGAGGTAAAAAAAAACGGTAGATGAAAAGAGTATGAAGACGCCAAAAAAGGAAAATTGAAAGAGAGAGAGAGAGAGAGACAGAGACAGTGATAGAGAGACTGAGAGAGAGACAGACAGAGACATAGACAGAGAGAGAGACAGACAGACAGACAGAGACAGAGGCAGAGAGAAAGAGAAAGAGACAGAGGCAGAGACGAGAAAGCAAAAGAGAATAAGGAGAGGAAGGCATCAAAACATGGCACGTGGTCATTGATCTGCGTCTGTCACCCTTGAGCAAGCTAACGAGAGGGGGGAGGAGGGCAGGGGGGCAGTGGGTGGGAGGGGGAGAGGGGAAGTGGGGTATAAAGGGGGTGGAGGGAGGGGGCAAGAGGGGGGAAGGAGGGGAGGGGACGAAGGAAGAATCCGGAATCTTCCCCTTGGTTAGGTGACACTCGCAAGGCCAACAGGAACGCAGACACACACTCACACACACACACACACACACACACACACACACACACACACGCACACACACACACACACACACACACACACACACACACACACACACACACACACACACACACACACACACACACACACACACACACACAGAGGATTTGGTATTATTTTTCCCGGCCGTTTAATAGAATGCTTGAGTTTCTCTATTCTTACGGGATAAGAAAAGGGGGGATAGGAGTGGGGGAGACTAAAGATGAAAGAGGAATGGTGAAGGAAGAGGAGAGAGTGGAAGGACGGAAGAGAGAGAGGGTCAAGGTCAGGAGGAAAATAATGGAAGGGTGATTGGAATGCGATAGGATAGAAAACCGGAGAACGGATATAGATTGAAAGAAAGCAAAGGAGAGGAACAGATGTAAAAGAAGAGAAAGTGAATCCTACGCCAATGTTCTTTTTCTTGTCTATTTCCGGATTATACTCCGGTTAGTGACTGAACTAGATGAAATGATGAGCTTCTCCTAAACCGATCCAACGGAAAATATAGAAGAGAAAGTGAATTATCCGTTCTACGCCAATTTTCTTTTTCCTCGTCTATTTCCGGGTTACATTCCGGTTAGTGACTTAACTGGATGAAAGGACGAGCTTCTCCTAAACCGACTCGCGCGACCTCTCTCCAAGGTTCCCCGTAAAGGTAATAGTACCAGCAG
>NW_020872574.1:186087-193587 GCF_003789085.1 Penaeus vannamei
AGAATAATGATGATATTATCACTGCTCAAGCGATTTTTATTATCATTTTTACACTTTTTACTGATGTCATTTTGATCCTAGTAGTACCATCCATATTATCACTGTTCTAGTGTTACTGTTTTTTATGTCACTTTGAGTTGCTGCTATTGCCACTATCATCAGCAAAATCAATATCATCGTCGTTATTATTTTCAACAGTGTTATCACTAATATTATCATTATTATTGATATTGTTGTTTTTCCTCATTACTATCATTATTATTATTATAATTGTTATTATTATCATTATTGTTATTATTATTGTTGTTGCTATTAATATTATCATTATCATTATTATCATTGTTATTATTATTATCATTATCATTATTATCATCATTATTACACTATCATTATCAATATTATTATTATTATTATTATTATTATTATTACTATTAATATTATTATCATTATTATAATTATTATTATCATCATCATTATCATTATTGTTGTTGTCGTTCTTCTTCTTCTTGTTATTATTATCAATATTATTATTATTGTTGTTGTTATCATTATAATTGTTATTATTACTATTACTATTATCATTATTATTATCATTATTATTATTACTATTATCATTTTATTATTATTATTATTTTTATATTATTATTATTATTATTATCATTATTATTATTATTATTAATATCATCATTATCATTATTATCACTTTTATTATCATTCTCATTTCAATCATATTATTATTTTCATTGTTGTTCTGGGTGTGGTAACTGTTATCATCAAAATTATTATCATTATTATCATCATTTCCATCATCATTATCATTATTATTATTATCGTTATCATTATTTTCATTATTTTTTTATCATTATAATTGTTATTACTATTATCATTATTGTTGATATTATTATTATTATTATATTATTATTATTATCATTTATTATTATTATCATTATTATTATCATTATTATTATTATTATTATTATTATTATTATTATTATTATTATTATTATTATTATTATTATTATTATTATTATTATTATTATTATTATTATTATTATCTTTATTATTGTTATCATTATTATTATTATTATTATTATTATTATTATTATTATTATTATTTTCATTATTATTATTACTATTAGCATCATCATCATCATCATATTATTATTATCATTGATATTATTGATATTACCATCATTATTATCATTATCATATTGTCATTATTATATTACTATCATTAATATTATCATTATCATTTTTCATTATCATCATTACATTATCATTCATTATTATTATTATCATTAATATTATCTTTATCATTATCATTATCATCATTATTATCATTCTCATAGGATTTATATGATTATTATTATCAGTAATATTACTATGACCATTATCATTCTTATCATCATTATAATCATTATTGTTGCTGTTGTTGTTTCTTTATTATTTATTATTTATTACCATAATTATTTTTCTAAGTATAAGTATTATCATTGTTATCATCATCCTTATCATTGTTATTGTCATTATTACTATTATTTTTAATATCATTATTAATGTTATTATAGTTATTGTTGTTTTGTTTTTATTGTAATTGTTATTATCATTATTATTATTATTACTTTTATTATTATTAATTTTGTTATCATTATTATCATTGCTGTTGTTTTTGTTATTATTATTATTATTATTATCATTATTTTTTTTTATATCATCACTATTATCATTATTATTATCATTATTGTTATTGTTTTTATTATAATAATTATTATATCAAAATCATTATCATTTAGTAGTAGTAGTAGTAGTAGTACTGTCATAATAATTATCATTATTATTATCATCTTTTTTATTTTCATTATTTTCATTTTCATTAATATCATCATTATCATTACTGATGTTATTACAAATATCATCAACGACATTTTAGTATTGTTATTGTTATTGTTATCATTATTGTCATTATTCTCATTACTGTTATTGTCATTAGCATTATTGTTATATACTATTTTCATTTCTAATATCATTGTTATTGTTGACATTATTATTATCATTGTTATTATTGTAATCATTATTATTGTCATCACTATTGTTATCATTATCATTATCAATATTATCATTATTATCATTATCATTATTATCATTATCATTATCATCATTATCATTATTATTATTATCATCATCATCACCATTATTACGATTGTTATTATGATTATTATCACTATTATTATCAGTTATTATTATTAGTTGTTGTCGTTATTATAATTATCACCATCATTAATACCATCATTGTTGAAGAATGGAAAAAGACACTCTACCGTGGAGATACTATCATTGTTATTATTGGCATCATTATTACTGTCATTGTCATTACTGGTATTATTACCATTATTATTATTATAACCCATATTGTCATTATTACTAATACTGTTATTATCATTATCATTATCTTGGTGCTGATTTTATTACTGTTGTCGTTATTATTATTGGTGTTTTAATAATTGTCATCATTATCATTGATATTATTAATATTATTATTACTATTATCAGTACTATTATTATTACCATTAGTATTATTTTTGTATTATCACCATCTTTATATTATAATTACTATTGTTATTATTTTCATCATCATTATTGTGATTTTGTTATTATTGTTGTTATCATTAATCTTTTTGATGATAGCTTTATTATCATTATCATTATCATTATCGTTGTTATAATTATCATTATTATTATTAAAGTCATTATCGTTATTATTATCATCATTATTATTATTGTTAATATTATTATTGCTAGTATTAGCATAGTTATTTTTGTTATTATCATATCTATCATTATTATTATAATGATCATTATTATTATTATCATTAGCAATATTATTATTATTGCTATTATTTTTGTTATCATTACCATTATTACTATTATTATTAGCAATATTATCATTGTTGCTGTAGTTGCTGTTATCATTATTTTCATCACCATTATCACTGCAGTTGCTATTATTGTTACCATTACTATTATCATTGTTATTGTTGTTGTTATTATCATTATTATAATTATTTTTATCATTATTAATATTATCATCGATATTGTTATTATCCGTATTATTGTTACTATTATTCCTTATATCATTATTGTATTTTTTACTATCATTATTATTATTGTCATTATTATCATTAGTATTTTATTCATTATCATTATCATTAGTATTTTTTATATCATTATTCGTATTATTATTATCATAATCATTGTTGTTGATGCTGGTGTTATAGTTATTATTGCTATCGTTGATGTTATCATTATCATCATTCATATCATTATCATTATTGTTATCATTATGATTATTATCATTATTTTCACCACTGTGATTATCATTAAGATTATTGTTATCATTATCAAAATTGTCATTATCATCAATATCATAATTTTGATCAGGATCATTGTTATCATTATTGTTAATATTAGTATCATCATTATTACTGATATTATTGTCATTATCATTATTGTTGTTGTTGTTGCTATTTTAAATATCATAATTACCATCATCATCATTAGTAGTAGTGGTATCATTATCATTATTAATTTTGTTGTTGCTGTTATTATTCTTTTCATAATTGTCATTCATTATTGTATTATTACTATCATTTTTTTCATTATCATCTTTTTACCATTATTATCATTTTCAGTTGTTATTATTACCATTATTAGTAGTATTATCATTATAATCATTAGTATTGTTATTATTTTTTTACATAATTTAATTGTAGTTATTGCTATTATCATCATCATCATCATCATCATCATCATCATTAGTAGTAGTAGTAGTATTACTATCATTATCAGTAGTATTATCATTATTATTATCATAATCATTATCATTATTGTTATCATTACTATTATCATCGTCATTACTATTTTCATTACTATTGTCATCCTTATCGTTATTATTATCATTACTACTACTACTACTACTATTCCTATTACTACTGTCATGTTTCATTATATGAGAACTAGTAGTATTATTAGTGATCATCATCATCATAGAAGTATCCATTATCATACTCATCATCTTCATAATAATAATAATAGTGATAATGATGATAATGATGATGATGGTAATGATGATGATGATGATGATGATGATGATGATGATGATAATAATAATAAATAATAATAATAAATAATAATAATAATAATAATAATAATAATAATAATAACAATAATAATAATGATGATGATAATGATAATAATAATAATGATAATAATAATAATAACAATAATAATAATAATAATAATAATAATAATAATAATAATAATAATAATGAAATAATGATGATGACAAATATTAATCATATGATGATGATAACAACAGTAATAGTAATGATAATGATAATGATAATAATAATCATTATTATATTAGTAATAATAATGTTAATAATAATTACAATGATTATAATGATGATAATGATTATTATATTGATAATGATAATGATGATAATAACAATAGTAGTATTGATAATAATAATGATAATAGAATATATATCATCATCACAATCATCTTCATCATCAACATAGTGATGATAGTTCTCATTATCATTATCATCCTGAACATCAATTATTGATTATTTCAATTATTATCAACTTTGTTACCATTATCAAGCAGATATGTATATCTATCCATCTGTCTATATGCTATATGATTATTTAATGTGCGTATATGTGTGTGTGTGTGTGTGTGTGTGTGTGTGTGTGTGTGTGTGTGTGTGTGTGTGTGTGTGTGTGTGTGTGTGTGTGTGTGTGTGTGTGTGTGTGTGTGTGTGTGTGTGTGTGTGTGTGTGTGTGTGTGTGTGTGTGTGTGTGTGTGTGTGTGTGTGTGTGTGTGTGTGTGTGTGTGTGTGTGTGTGTGTGTGTGTGTGTGTGTGTGTGTGTGTGTGTGTGTATGTGTGTGCTTGCAAGTTGTGTGCGTGTGTGTCCATGTTACTTGCATGTATAACCATCATAGATACAAATTGCACCCGAGACAGCACCTCCGAATCTTCAGGATGCTACAAGGAACAGAAGTGAGAAACAGGTTTTCTTAAGCGAAGACCCTGACTGTGCGTTAGCGTCTTGGGCTGTTGATGTTTTTGCCATTGCTGTTACGAGTGATTACCGCTCTGTTGGAGATTGATTTTAGTATTTATTGATTCGAGGCGTCAATAACATGTTAAACGACCCCACAGCTATTCTATTCCGAGCTCAGATTTCATTCTAAAAAAATAACAATATTCATCAAACACAGTAACGAAATGAACAGCGAACCTTAATAGACATGTGTAAAATCCATTCTTGGTGTTTGTGACGTTTGTTCCATTAGTATATAAGGAGGTGACTTCAGTGAAGGAGGAAGGGGTGTTGTCAAATGATATGCTAACAAGCTATTAACACTAGCAGCAGAGAGTAAAACAAGAATAAAAACACATGAGAAAAAAAAAACATACACACACACTACAGAACCCCCACACACACACTCATGATCTCCCGCACAGCCTAACGTGTTCTTAATTTCATTATGTGACACGCACGTACGCACACTGAGATCCGCTTGCCTACGATGCACGTCTGGCGGTTCTGCATGAGATGGAACACCTTAGCAACAGGAACACACGTGAGCCACACACACACAGCCCGAATCTGAGCATTTAACCTTTGAAGGTGAATTCACACAGTTTAGATGCTGCTGCTCCCCTCTCTCGCGCGCGCTCTCGCTTTCTCTGTCTTTCTCTCTCTTTCTCTTTCTCTGTCGGTCTTTCTCTTTCTCTGTCTTCGTTTCTCTTTCTGTTTCTCTGTCTTTCTCTGCCTTTCTCTTTCTGTTTCCCTCTTTCGCTCTCTCTCTCTCGCTCTCTCTCTCTCTCTCTCTCTCTCTCTCTCTCTCTCTCTCTCTCTCTCTCTCTCTCTCTCTCTCTCTCTCTCTCTCTCTCTCTCTCTCTCTCTCTCTCTCTCTCTCTCTCTCTCTCTCCTCTCTCTTCTCTCTCTCTCTATTCTCTCTTCTCTCTCTCTCATTCTCTCTCTCTCTCTCTCATCTCTCTTCTCTCTCTTCTCATTCTCTCTCTCTCTCTTCTCTCCCTCTCTCTCTCTTCTCTCTCTCTCTCTCTCTTCTCTTCTCTCTCATTCTCTCTCTCTCTCATTCTCTCCCTCTCCCTCTCCCTCTCTCTCCCTCTCCCTCTCCCTCTCTCTCCTCTCTCTCTCTCCTCTCTCTCTCTCTCTCTCTCTCTCTCTCTGCTCCATCTATCTCTCTTCTTGCTCTCTATCTCTCTCTCTCTCTATCTCTCTCTTGCTCCATCTATCTCTCTCTTGCTCCATCTATCTCTCTCTTGCTCCATCTATCTCTCTCTTGCTCCATCTATCTCTCTCTTGCTCCATCTATCTCTCTCTGCTCCATCTATCTCTCTCTTGCTCCATCTCTCTCTTGCTCCATCTATCTCTCTCTTTATCTATCTCTATTTCTCTTCTTTTTCTTCTTCCATTTTCTCTTTCTCTTCTTCTCCCCCTCCCTTCCCCATCCTTTATCCTCTTGTTCTACCTCTCCCTTTACTTCCCTCTCATCCTTTCCTTCCCCATTTCCCTCTCCCTCTCCTTCTCTTCCATCTTCTCCCTTGTCTTACGTCATTGCCGTCTGTATTTTCATTCATTTTAACTTCCTGCTCCGTGTTTTGTGCTTCACGCTGCCTCTGTACGTTAGCTTCTCATACATGTCTTAGTATATGGCAGATAGAAAAACATACAGATTTGCTATCATGTGTGTTATTATCATTATCATTATCATTAGAAGTTGTAAAAGCAGCAGCAGCAGCAGTAGAAGTAGTAGTAGTCGTAGTAGTAGTAGTAGTAGTACCACCAGTAGTAGTACCACCAGTAGTAGTACCAGTAATACAGTAGTAGTAGTAGTAGTAGTAGTAGTAGTAATAGTAGTAGTAGTAGTAGTAGTAGGAGCAGTAGTAGCAGTAGTGGTAATAGTAATGGTAGTAGTAGTAGCAGTAATAGTAGTAAAGATAATGATAGTAATAACGAAAATTTATGAAGATAAAGGGAGAATTTTAAAGAAATTTCTCTATTTTAATAATTAACAGAATGAGAGTTTCCATCAGCGACTCGCCACCACAAGAGATGGCGGCAAGAGACCTACAACACAACCTCCCTGGTACCTTTTTTTTCATCGACTGACGTGATAATTGGCGGGTTCGAGTTAAAAGAGCTACCCAGGAAGGCCAAGGTCAAGGAAAGACAGATGGAATGATAAAGACGGGAGAGAAAGTGGTGAAGGATACAAAAGATAATGAGTTGAGAGAGAATGAAGGCGAGGAAAATATGTTAGCTGTTTGAAGCAGTTACGATGAAATGGAGACAGATGAATACAGATCTTCAGAATAAATAAAACAAAAAAATGAAGGAAGCATGAGAGAACTGTGAGAGAAAAAGAGAAAAAGAGAGATTGTGACTGAAGAAGGGACAGAGAAA
>NW_020872575.1:0-2500 GCF_003789085.1 Penaeus vannamei
CTGCATTTGATGTAAATGTAATAACCAAGAGATATATTCACTTTAGGTATCACCGAAGAAAAATCTTTTCACTCCCCCAGTAACCATAGCAACGGCATATCAATCGTCCGCTCTTTACGAACGCGAAACATTTAGAAAAATAACGAAAACTCGAGAATCCCGACAATCTTTTTAGATTCTTCATATTCATGAAGCAACTGACCGAATCATTTGTAAATATAAGAGTTATGCAAATCACATACATTATGGCGTATAGGAGAACATCTAGATAAATTGATAATCATTTTTTTGTAAGGTTGGGTTATACTGTGATGAGTAATGACGAAGATAATGATGATAACAGGGCCTGCCTTTTGCTAATGAGAATATACTGATAAAGGGAATGAATGATGAAATTTATAATGCTAATGCTATGAACGATGCTGTGAATCATGTTGATATGAATTATGAGAGATGACAATTATGGTAATCATGATAATGATAACTGGTAATGAGAAAAATATTTATGAATAATTATTGATAATGATGAACGACAACAACAATGAATAACAGTAATGATAATGTATTAATGATAATAAACATGATAATAATAACGATAATAATGGTGATGATGAATGACAGTAATGTAATGCCAATAAATGATGATAATATATTATTCTTAATTGTGCTGTTGTTATTTTTTACTACTACTATTATCATTATTATCATTATTATTATTATTATTGCTATTATTATCATTATAATTTTCATTTATTATTGTTATTATAATCATTGCCATTATTGATATTATCATCATTATTATGGTTATTGTTGCTGTTTTGCTGTTATTATTATTATCATGATTATCATTATGATTTCAGCGTATTCATGCTGACACGTACAAAAGATGTATGCGGGAGAATGAAGATATATTCTGCATTTATGCCTTTTTTACATCCGTCCATCAATATTTGCTCCTCTATTATCATTTTGCATTATTATTATTACTAACATTAATCACATAATCGATTATATTAATGATCATTAAGTTATCATTATACTATTTCTTATTATCAATATTACTTTTGCTTTATTATTATTATCATTAGTTTTATTATTGTTACTATATCATATTATTTATATCATCATTATTATTATTATATACTTTGATTATTAATTATTATTAGTTATTATTAATAATTGATAACTATTGCCTAATTAGTGAAAATATCACTATTAATGTATGAGTGATATATTATCATATTGCTATTACCAATATATTCGCTCTGTTGTTTTTGGTTGTGTGTTGGTATTATTTTCCGTTAATAGTGAATTATCCATTATTATCCTTATTTCTATACTTTGCATTATTACTGATTATCATCATTAGTCATTATTATCATGTATACTATTGATTATAATTTATCATGATATTTCATCATTATTCTCAAATCATATTTAGATTACTATTCTTATTGCATTATCATAAGGATAAAAATATGATTAATATCATTACATCATGTTATCCAGGTTATCTATTACTGTTACTATTAATATTATGATTAATATTATTGGTTCATCATTCATTATCCAATATCATTTTACTATCATCCATTATTGTTAATTATTGATATATATTGTTATTAGTAGTAGTAGGAGTAGTATAGCGTAATATTATTACTGTTATTATCTTTATTATTTTTGATCATGATGGTGATAATTGATGATAATTTAAAGACAAAAAATATAGAAGTTCATCACTTCTAATGATAACGGCAATTATCATTACCACTACCATAATTATCATTGTTATTATCATTATCATTATCATTTTCTTTATCATTATCATCATTATCTCATCATTATATTATCTTTTATTATCATCGTTATTTCCATTAGAATTATTATATTTAGTAGTATATGTATCGATATTGTCAACATTATTATTCCCATTATTATTATATTAATCATTAACATTATTATCATGATCATTACCGTTGTTGCTCTTATCATTATCATTATTGTTGTTGTTACTATCATCTCAATTATTATCATTAACATCGTCATCATTTATATTATCATTATTATTATCATTATTATTATTATTGTTGTTGTTTGTTGTTGTTGTGTTGTTGTTGCTTGTTGTTTGTTGTTGTACTGGTAAGTATTATCATTGGTATTCTTCAATCATTACATCATCCTTATTATTATTATTACCATTTTTATAATTTTTATTTGCATTATTAGCATTATTATCACTATCATTAAAGTTATTACTTACATTATTGTTATCATTAGTATTATTGTTATTATCAGTATCAATATCATCATTGTTATCATTATCATTTACTGTTTATCATTAGTATATAATTATTATTAAGTTATGTTATTGTTATACTGTTATTAGTATTGTTATTATGATGATTATTATTTATTAACATATTTATCATCATAATCATTATTGCTGATTTTATTATTCATTTTTAACATTATCGTTTACATTATTCATATTGTTATCACT
>NW_020872575.1:30000-35000 GCF_003789085.1 Penaeus vannamei
AGAGAGAGAGAGAGAGCAGAGAGAGAGAGGAGAGGAAGAGAGAGAGAGAGAGAGAGAGAGAGAGAGAGAGAGAGAGAGACAGATGAGAGAGAGAGGAGAGAGAGAGAGAGGAGAGAAGAGAGAGGAGAGGAGAGAGAGAGAATAGAGGGAGAGAGAGAGAGGAGAGAGGACGAAAGAGAGAGAGAGAGAGAAAGAGAGGAGTAGAGAGAGAGAGAGAGAGAGAGAGAGAGAGAAGAGAGAGAGAGGAGAGAGGAGAGAGAGAGAGAGAGAGAGAGAGAGAGAGAGAGAGAGAGAGAGAGAGAGAGAGAGAGAGAGAGAGAGAGAGATAGATATTAGATATACATATACACGAGTATATACATATATGTGTGTGTGTGTATTATTAATACATATATGTTTATACATATTTATACATATATCTACATACTTATGCATACGTTATATACGAGTATATGTATCTATTTAAATATATGTATATATATGTATATATATACATGTATATATATTACACATATACATGTGTGGTGTGTGTGTGTGTGTGTGTGTGTGTGTGTGTGTGTGTGTGTGTGTGTGTGTGTGTGTGTGTGTGTGTGTGTGTGTGTGTGTGTGTGTGTGTGTGTGTGTGTGTGTGTGTATATATATATATATATTATTATGTGTGTTATATGTGTATATAATGTGTATGTGCATATGTGTGTGTGTGTGTGTGTGTGTGTATTATATATATATATATATATATATATAAATGTGGTGTACGTGTGTGTGTGTGTGTGTGTGTGTGTGTGTGTGTGTGTGTGTATATGTGTTATATGTGTGTATATATATGTAAATATGTGTGTAATATGTGTGTGTGTGTGTGTGTGTGTGTGTGTGTGTGTGTGTGTGTGTGTGTGTGTGTGTGTGTGTGTGTGTGTGTGTGGTGTGTGTGTGTGTGTGTGTTTTGTGTTTGTGTGTGTGTATTGTGTGTGGTACGTGTGTGTGTGTTTGTGTGTGTTGTGTGTGTAGTGTGTGTGTCTGCTTAAGTGTGCGTGTGTGTGTGTTGTGTGTGCGTTCGTGCGTGCGTGTGTGTATGTGTGTGTGTGTGTGTCCATGCCTACATACACATACACATGCAGCCACACACGCGCCTTCGCGATAAAAATTCCCGGCGAACGCCCGTCCGGAGCAGTCCATTCCGCTCCGGAGAAATTCCGTCTTTATCATAAGCAATAGGGAAAAACAGTTCGGGCGGCCGATGGAGCCATTGGCATCCACCAGACTGAAATGAAGCCCATTCTTAAGCCCGCCCGCGCCGCCGAGCTCGCCTGCTTGCTAAGGAAAATGGGCGTGCGGTATTTTCCGTTTGAAATGCGCGCTCCAGCCCTGCGTTATTCTCGCGGCCACCCTGCAGGAGCTCCGTTACGGCGGATTCCTTTTATTATTTCAGACGCCGAGACGCGGGCGGGATAAAAAATATATATATATATATATATAATAAGAAAATAAAAAAAATAATAAAATAAAATAAAAAAAAATAACAATCAACCACAAATTGCGAGGTTGGTTTACTGATAAAGTGAGAACTAGAGTGAGCTTTAGATACATATGCAAATTAGTCTGTTTTTTTATGTTAACTTGTTTATCTGTCATTGCTAGATTAAACATGGCCATCTTAAATTATTGTTAACATGAATATCATTATCATGCATATTATCATTACTATTATTATTATCATCAATATCATTCTTATCATTGCTGTTGTTATAATCATCATTATCATCGTTATTATTATTATCATTCTTGCATGTGTTATTTTTATAATCACTGTTAATATTTCATTATTATTCTAATAAAGATAATAATAATAACAATAATAATAATTATATTTTTTAATTATCATTATTATCGTTATTTTCATTATCATTTTTTTTTATTATCATTATCATTATTATCATTATTATTATTACTATTATCAACTATTATCATTATCATTATCTTTATAATTATCATCATTATTATTATAATCATTATTATTATTATCATTATTATGACTACGAATATCATTATCATTATTATTATTACTATTGTTATTGTTATATCTTTATCATGATCATTATGATGACCATAATCATCTTTATCGTTATTAAAGCCGTTATTGTTTTCTATTGTTATTATCATTACTATTAGAAGTAGTAGTAGTAGTAGTATCATTGTCATTGTTATCATTATTATTATCACTACTACTAGTAGTAGTAGTAGAAGTTGTAGTAGTAGTAATGGTAGAGTAGTAATAGTAGTAGTAGTAGTAGTAGTAAAGTAGTAGAGTAGTAGTAGTAGTAGTAGTAATAGTAGTAGTAGTAGTAGTACTAGTAGTATAGTAGTAGTAGTAGTAGTAGTAGTAGTAGGTAGATCAAGGTTATTTTGTAAAGCACCTCCAGGCCGTCAACCTTGTATTGGTCCTCGGCCAGATCACTAAAAAGTAGAGGGTGAAGGCGAAGCTCTAGACGTCGCCCAAGGGAGTCACCGGCTTCTCGTCGAAAACAGCAAGGTAAGTGGGAAACCGCGACTGAGGTGGTTTGGTCGGCGTATAATGATAATAGAAGTAGTAATGATATTAAGGAGGATAATGATATTAATAATGATAATGTAACCAATGATAAGGATGATAATAATTGTAAAAGATAAGTAATATTAGTAATAATGATATTAGTGATAGTGATAATAGTATTAGTAAGGACAAAATGATAAAAGCAAAGAACATATAATAGCAATGACAACAAAAATAACAATATCAATTAAAATAACAATAATAAAAATAACAAACATAACAAACAATATCAATTAAAATAACAGTAATAAAAATAACAAACATAACAAACAATATCAATTAAAATAACAATAATAAAAATAACAAACATAACAAACCAATGATGTTGATAATTATGATAAAAATCATTATTATTACAATTATTATTATCATTATAATTATCATTTTATTATCCTTATTAAAGTCATCATTATTATTAATATCATTATAGTACTGTATTATTACAGTATATAGTATCAATAGAAAATACTCATGTTAATGAGGATGATATAATAATAATCATGATAATGATTATGATAAAGATAGTAACAATAGTAGAAAATATAATATGATAATAATTGATAAAAATGCTAATAATAATAATTATTATTATTATTATAATCATTATTATTATTGTTATTATTATTATTATTATTATTATTGTTATTATCATCACCATCATCATTATCATTATTATTATTATCATAATAATGATAACATTGATAATAAACTAATAGATAATAGTACTAATAGCAATAATAATGAGGATAATAAAAATAAAAGCAAAGGTGATAATGTTGATGATAATATCCATCATATTCATTATTACCTTTATCATTATTATCATCACTATTATTATCATTATCATTATATTGAAAACAATGATGATGATGATAGTAAAAATGATAGAAATAATGATAATGATAGTGACAATGATAATAATCATTATAGTAATGATAATGATAGTGACAATGATATTAATCATTATAGTAATGGTAATGATATTGACAATGATAATAACCATTATAGTAATGATAAAAATAATGACAGCTTTCATCATAATATCAATGAAAATAGTGATAATAACAAAAATAATAATGATAACAATCATAATCATTATTATTATTATTATTATTATTATTATTATTATTATTATTATTATTATTATTATTATTATTATCATTATTATCATCATCATCATTATTATATGAATAATAATAATAATAACAATAACAATGATAATAATAATAATAATAGTAATAATAACAACAATAATAAGGATAATGATGATGATAATAATGATAATAGTAATGATAATGATAAAAATAATAATGATAATAACAATGATGGTGATAACAGTAATGATAATGATAATAATTATAGCACTAATGATGATAATATCAATGATAATAATAATGATAACAAAAATGGTAATATCAAAAATGATATTGATAATACTAATGATGATGATAATAGCTGTATTATTACTTCCTTGCACATATCAAATCATATGTATTTTGAAATGTAAATATTTTTTACTCATGACAACCTTCAGAAATAATGGAAAAATTAACTTTATTTCTAAAGAAAATTTAAAAAGTGGATTTCTGTTTTGTAGTATCGCCCCCAGGGCATTGTGGGTAGTTTTGTTTTTCAAGCCGTGTGTGTTTTGGCGGAAGAATCACGGGTGATGGTGCTACAGATTTTGTCATGTTATGCTGTGATACGTATTTTTCTCCCAAAGGAAATGTTTTTGAAGGTATGTAAACTTACTTTCATCATCACCTGCTTGTGTTGTTATGGATTACTTCAGATGGAGATGGAAAATAATGAATAATAAAGATGATTTTGAATAATGACAAACTAACCGGAGAAATATTAGTCAATGTTTTGTTTGTTTTAGGGTTTTGTTAGGAATTCGATTTCATAAAGTCTACAGGGAAAGCTAGGATTGGTGACGGTGTAAGTTAAAGATTTTATTTGCTTGGTAATGAAACATTTTGTGAAATGGTTAATGCCACTTTCTCACTGAATAGAATGTTTTACATAATGGCAATTTGGAATTGTTTAACATTATGAAAATTTTATTCGAATTTGTAAGTTTGATAAGATGTGATATCTGGAACTTAAATTTATTCTACTATGTCAATAGTTTATTCATGTTTTATTTTGGTGTTCGTTTACTTATAATTTGCAATATTTCAGGTTGAATAAAAATGTTTTAACTAGTTGTGTTGAAAATTCCCTTTGATGTCTTCATGAAACAATAATGGTAACAATTACAATGATACTGCTTATAATAATAATGATAGTAATAATAGCAATGATAATTATAATTATTATTATTATTATTATTATTATCATTATTATCGTTGTTATATTGTTATATTATTATAATGATAATAAAAATTATAGTAATGATAATTATGATAAT
>NW_020872575.1:43161-45661 GCF_003789085.1 Penaeus vannamei
TAAAACATATTGAACTTATAATATTGGATAAAATTAACTTGAAATATTACAGAAAGCTAAACAACTTACATGTCTCTGAAGAAGGCTAATGAAATCTGCAGTGTTGTTTTCCTCCAATGCTGTCAGTAACTCTTGCTTCGCCATGGTTAATTCTTAATCAACCTGATTTAAAATAAAAGGTATATATAATATAAAGAAATTATTAAACTGCAATTAAATTCCCTGAAATACAAGAAAAATGCTGAATAATTCCAGATTATAACAGTTACATATTTTTAAACAGAATACATACGCACACAGATACCTACTCTATCTTTCATCCTATTCCTTTTCAATCTTATATTTATGTATAGCCTGTATGCAGGATAAATCCCACAAACCCTGTACATAAGCAATATATAGTGTGCTTCCATAAATTTGCAAGGTATATACAAAAAGAAAGAGAGAATATTAATCTTTAACATTCTACTGAGTATTTTCACTTTTATACAATTACTTATATTTATAAAATAATGACTTTAATGAGATATCACAACAGAAATTGAAAATCAAATTTTGACTCAATATTTGGCTTTTCTGAAGTCAGCCCCCCCACACACACACATGCACCCCCCCACACGCACACAAAAATCTAGTAAAGTCATTGGACACCAACACTTTACTAATTAGCCTCTTTATCTCCCTCTCTCTCTTTTATACATACAGAAAGTAAAATAATAATAAATGAATAAATAAGAATGACATGTTACTTTATTCAGGTATGAATCTTTGCAATTTGCAACTCATGTAAGTTTCTACAGAAAAAGTTGAGTGTCCCCAAATAATCATTTTGCACCTATGTTATTTCCTGTTATTAACTCATTGACACCCAGTAACATCTACTCATATCATGTCAAACTAGGTGGTAAGTATCAATGTCAGGCACAGTCAAACCTGCTGTAAGTTATGTGCACTAAAGTTGTTCAATTGTTTGAACCTAACTGTGGTCACTGGGGAAATAGATAAAAAAATGGAGAGAGAAAAAAAATAAGTGAGAAAAAAGAAAGACTGAAAGAAAGGGGGGGAAAATAAAAATAAAATAAATAAATAAATAAATAAAATAAAAATAAATAAATAAAATTAAATAATAATGCTCCAGTCAAGAGCATAGAGAGCAGGATAAATGTATGCACTCAAGTGGCTGATTATGTGTGATGCCCACAATATGGTGTGAGGAAATTCTGTCATGAATGGGATAACAAACAGACCAAGTAAAAAGCAGTGCAAGTTGCACCTCTGACACCGTATTACAAATGCAGTCACATAACATTTTCACACCCTTTCTTTTCAACCTTTTATCATATTCATTATTCAATTTCAACTCCACTGAAATTAAGTGCAACAGCTTAGACATGACCCAAATGAACAACAAGGGTAACAGCATACCAACATGGCCCAGAGGGGTAAGAACAAGGTGGTGTACACTGGCACCTGTCACATCCATAAATGGGAAAACTAGCCCTGTTCAATAAGAATATTATTTTGGGTCACATTTATTACTTGAATTGTTACACTGTACTGTGTTGTGCTTAAAATGTCTTCCATATATAAAATCCAAGCTAAAAAGATGAAGTTAAAAGTTAGCAGTTTTGAAAAAGAACAAACAAACAACCTGGTTTACAGCAGCTAATATAATACTGAATTATTGAATCCATACTGTATATCCAGAGCAAACACTGCACTTGGACTGACAAAGTAGCATAAATGGATTTGCCACATAAGCTCTTGGGTGCCTCCTGGTGCATGCAACAAAACAAATTGCCTTTGAAAATTTAAGCCTGTAGTATACTGCACTTGAGTTTTGGCATTTGGTATTCAACCTGTGCTGGCACAGCGGTAAGGTGCTAGTCTAGCAATCTTGCAGACCTGCGTCCAATCCTACACCTGGCCAGTGAGTGGTAACCCCGGCCACTCCTTGCACACAGGGGGAGATTTGGGCAAAATAAACCAGACAGTATGTCACAGCAGAGAATATCCATTGTAACAAATGGAATTAAAACTAAATCTATACAGCAAATTTACTTAGTGTACACTATACTTTCGGGCTACTTGAAGTTAAAGGAAATAGTCATAAAAAAATACAAGGTTTCTGCACGCAAGAAATAATCAGCAGAAAGGAAACGTATGGATACATTTGCTTATCATATTCAGAGACTTCAGAAACCTTTTTTAGTGGAAATCCCCATTTCTATACCACAAACGTAGTGGTGGCTGTATCAAAATTGTTTCTGATTGGCCGCGGCACGAGACAGTTCAAAAGGTGATAAACTGGTGGCTGGGTCTCCTGGTCCGCCCATTCCAGAGATACAAGAACCTCTCTGTAATAGGTGTCCGAAGTGCCTCCAAAAAAAGCTTACGGGCACTTCTTGGAATTCACAACTATCGCTATATGAACCAAAATCCTTCCAAAGCATATGCCCCAAGACCTCAACGCAATCACCATATAGCATTTGTCAGAGCA
>NW_020872575.1:55661-60661 GCF_003789085.1 Penaeus vannamei
GAATAACTATTATTCCCGTAATAGCTGAAGAAATTCTGTTAATATATAGTTACTTGATCTGCGTGAGAACAAGCGAGTCAGTGATAATGAGAGTGTGGAGAGGTATATCGTATTGAAGGACTTAAGAAGTAAATTGAATCTCACATTAAACCAAAGAATGTAATTGGAAATGACACGAATTTTTTTTTTTAAGTTTAGGTCGCGCGCATGAGGTCACTGGGTCGAAGTTCATTAACAGTGATAGAAAATAGATGAAATATAAGATCAAGTAATTATATATTGGCAGATTTTCTTCAATTATCACGGAAACAATAGTTATTCATGACAAATAAATTATTCATTTGATTATTCATGATAGATAAACAATTTTCTTGATGCCCTGTTACATTGTATTAGCAATAAACAGAACTGTAGTTACGATGGAAAAAATCTAGAATACCATAGAAGCCAAACTGTCATAAGAGTCAAAATACCATTTTTATACAGGGATAAAAAGATAAATAACGATTTACAAATTACACGAGTAACTTGTTTTAGCCCGATTTCCCCGTGCAGATATTCAATTCCATACCAGAGCAGATAAAACACGTGTAGCATTTTACGTAAGCTGTTCATGATCTCAATTGCTGAAGCGCCAGAGAATCGCAACCAAGATTTTTTTTTTTTTTTTTTTTTTTTTTAAGCACTGAAAAAGGGCGCCGCCACTTCACTCGGCCGTCAGTCATCAGAGCAATGGGAAGTGTACCAGGATAATTAACAGGAAGTGTATCAGGATAATGAACAACAGAAAGTGTACCAGGATAATTAACAGGAAGTGTACCAGGATAATTAACAGGAAGTGTATCAGGATAATGAACAACTGAAAGTGTACCAGGATAATGAACAAGAAGTCTATCAGGATAATGAACAACAGAAAGTGTATCAGGATATTGAACAGCAAGTGTACCAGGATAATAAACAACGGTAAGTGTATCAGGATAATGAACAACGTTAAGTGTATCAGGATAATTAACAGTATATCAGGATAATGAACTTACATTATGGAAAGGGGAAAAGAGGTTAGGATAATGTAATTAAGACGAAATCCAACAACAAATAAAGAAACTAATATCCAAACGATGGAGTTCAGGATAATTTTTGTCACCGTGATTCTTGCTGTTGCTTTGATATCACTATTATTATTACTGTTGTTATCATTGATATTATCATTACTGTTTCTGTTATTTACTATCATTATCATTGTTATTACTATCAACATTACTATTATTATCATTGTTATTACTATTATTGTTACTTTTATCATTGCTTTACCATTATTATTACTATTATGATCATTGTTATTGCTATTATTATTACTATTATTTATTATCATTATCATTTTTATTACTATCATTATTACTATTATTATCATTGTTATTACTATCACTGTTACTTTTGTCATTGTTTTAACATTATTATTACTATTATCAACATTATTTTTCCTATCATCATTACTATTATCATCATTATTATTACCATTAGCGTTCTTATCATTATCATTACCATCGCTATTATAATCAATATCATCATTACTGTTATTGTGATGCAAAATAATCAAAGGGAATCAAGTAGTGAACAAACATGCACAGGAATAACATGCACAAAGATGTTAAGAGAACAGACGGTGCAAGCTTTTTATTGGCAAGAAATTGTTGATTATGTCAGTTGCGAATTTCTTATTTGCTTGTGTTATAAATATGTGGATACTTGCTACCATGCGTACATATATACAAACTTACATACGTACATACTGTTAACGTACATCCGTAGGGACACACACACACACACACACACACACTCTAACACACACACACACACACACACACACACACACACACACACACACACACACACACACACACACATATATATATATATATAAATGTGTATATATTGAATATGTATATATATAAATATGTATATGCACACACACACACACACACACACACACACACACACACACACACACACACACACACACACACACACACACACACACACACACACACACACACACACACACACACACACACACATATATATATATATACATATATATATATTATATATATATATATATATATATATATATATATATATATATATATATGTATATATATGAATGTATATATGTAACGCGCCGTCCATCAGTATACTTTGGAACTTTATGTCATGTTCATGCGTGTTCTTCTTGAACTTATTGTTTTCTTCCACTTTTTTTTCGGATATTCGTGTGGTTTCCTATAAGTTTAAGTTGCCTGATGCAAGAGGAGTAGATTTTGTTATTTGCATGTTCTCGACGCGTGAACAAGAACTACCAGAATTTAAATTATGACTCGCGGGTTCGTAGGCGCGCTGTTCGCCGCAAAACTCATCACTTTCATTTTTGCTGCGAAAAGGAAAGGTAGGAATCAGCGCAGATTTTGGGGGTAAAAGTACGGTTAGGGAGTTCGATTCCGATTTTAAGGTATTGGATTTCTTCGTTTTTTTGTGAGTGAGTTATGATCGTAAAATCGGTATTGTTAGGAAAGATATTTTGTCTTGTAGGGATGTTTCTTGTTTTCATATCAGTTTAAATGATCGATGACCGTTTTTTTTTTTTTTTTTTTTTTTTTTTTTTAGTTTTCGAAAGGATCACGTGTTTCGAATACGAGTAAAATACTATTTCTTTTTAAAATACTATTCCTTTCTTAAATGCTATTTTTTTAGAATAATATTCCTTTTTTAAATGCTATTTCTTTTTAGAATACTATTCCTTTTTTAAATGCTATTTCTTTTTAGAATACTATTACTTTTTAAAATGCTATTTCTTTTTTAAAATAATATTTCTTTTTTAAATGCTATTTATTTTTAAAACACTATTTCTCTTTAAACAAACTATTAGAAGTCGTTCCTACACAGGGTACAAGGTCACATGAAATGAGCAATAAAAAAGCGTGAATGAATATGTAACGTTCGCATATTTGCATAAAGGTAAGTTTAGCGCCACCAGACGATATATGTTATAATTGTTGAAGTGTAATATCTTCCCTAATAAATTCAGACCATACATACCATTCCGAAACTCGTCAGCGCATGTAAGCAGAAAGAGCACATGCACCTGATGACGTCACGAAGATGGCGTCAAAGCAGGGGTCAAGCCAAGTCAAGCGGGCGCGGTGGCTCAGTGTCTCTCTGGTGTGGCTACGGGAAGGGTGTACGCCGCTCCCACCTCACGCCGCTCTCAGTGACGCGCCTGTGGGAGACCCCGGAGGCAAGCTGTGAGCCTCCTGTGGGTGTGTGTGTGTCTATGTGAAAGCAGTGAGAAGGGGGAAATCTTTTTTAACTTTTACTTAAATGGAGACTTGAGGCGAGAGACGAATTTCAGTCGATTGGGAATGTTTGGGGAAAAGAAGTGATTTTTTTTAATGCCTATGAAGGGACTATCGTTTTAAAGGAAAATAACGACGATGCTTTGTAAATTGCATCGCCAAAAGTGACCGTCACTTCAGAGAAAGAAAGTGCTATTAGTGACCAGAAAATAAGTCTGAGGGAAACTATGAACATTGAACTAGTGAACATAATTTGATCGCCTGCAGCCCCGTTGTCGGTAGAGGGTAAGTGTTTGAACTGATTATTTTTATTGTATTATTTTTATGAATTAATATTAGTCTATTGGCATAAAAGACAAGACATTAACGTATCAGGTTCTTTAAAAAAGTTTGAGGGACACATCAGGGTGTTTGAACTGATTATTATTTATATTGTATTATTTTTATGAATTAATATATGTACGTTGATATAAAGGACATTTACGGATCAGGTTTTTTAAATAATGATAATAATAATGAAGAGTGAGAGACAGATAATTTTTGAAACAATTTTCCTAACCTATGACACGGATCTTTTGTTTATAGTTTAGATAAAATGTTATAAAGCTACGTATATTTAAAGACTAGCTGAAGCTTTACATCAACCAAAATAACTTTTTCTTTTTTTAATCTTAGAGAGTAAAACTAACCTAACCATAACCATATTTGTCAAAAAATTAGGTTATCTTCGAGGTCAAGCAAGGGGAAAAAATCGATTTAAACAATTAAATGAACCGTATCCATGTTGACAAATGTAGAAAATGTATGAGACTGGATATCTTCACAATACAAGAGATGTATTTGACCGGTTTCGATTACGTCTTCATCAGAAATACATACATAAGAGAAAATACATAGCATATATATACTACATGGGAGCTGGTAGATCACGTGACGACTGTGACCTCGCACTCGTTACGCGCATAATTGTAGTTAAACAGTTAAGATATGATAAGTTATTTAACGAGAACTAAAAGCAATTTATACAGAACGGTTTGTAAGATTGATTTATTTCCATTTTTTATCATTATTTTTTCTACCATTTAACCAAAATGTTTGTTCAGCTGAATGACTAACAAAGAAAAAGATTTTTTGAAAAAGACATTATCGAACTAAGTACAAGTATGATGGTAATGGTGAAGGCGATGGAATTAATGGTAATGGTAGTGCTAATGCCATCACCACTTGGTACAAGTTTGAGTGCGCTGACCGAATATATTTGACAAAAGACAAATTTGCTCTGGTACGGTTTTATTCTTCTGTGTATTATATCATTCAGGTTAGACAAATAAGAAGAAAAAGAATATCTATATCTATATCTGTCTATCTATATATATATATTTATGTATAAATGTGTGTGTGTGTGTGTGTGTGTGTGTGTGTGTGTGTGTGTGTGTGTGTGTGTGTGTGTGTGTGTGTGTGTGTGTGTGTGTGTGTGTGTGCATATAAACCTAGAAAGCACTTGCACCCACACGCAAATAAATACAGATAATTTGGTAGAAATCGTTTAATATATAATCTCCACACTTCTATTTCTTGTGTAGATTATATTTATAGAAATACTACATTTAGGATTGTCCTCCGTTTTCTATGAATGCAAAGTAGTCAGTG
>NW_020872575.1:70661-75661 GCF_003789085.1 Penaeus vannamei
CCAAGGAAAGTGCGATGTCACCCTGTTTGTAATATTGGAGAAATGATACTAAATCTCCCGTGGTTATTGAGTTACCGCGCAGTAAGGGTGAATATGCGGTACTCCGTGAGTCAGTTATTCTGGGCGGATCAGATCTCGTGCTTTGACACTTTCCCGTCACCCTTTCAGGTCAGATGTGGATTGTATGTTGCTTGTGCGTGTGTGTCTGTGTGTGGGCGTAGGTGTAAGTAAGCTTACACACGCGCAACACACACACGCACACGCATGCACGCACTCGCACGCGCACGCACACGCAACGCACACGCACACGCACGCACGCACACGCACACGCACACGCACACGCACACGCACACGCACACGCACACACACACACACACACACACACACACACACACACACACACACACACACACACACACACACACACACACACACACACACACACACACACGCACACACGCACGCACGCACGCATGTATACCTCCATAGACAGATAAATAGATAAAGATTTAAGTGACCAAACAAACAGATTCATAGATAGATAGATAAGCCGGAAACGCCATGTTAACACCGAGGGACACCTTCCCCCAAGAGAATATCTATCGACGCCTCCAGATCCTACGACCACATTTCCAGAATCTTCAAGAAACTGACCGAGACAGCCGACACGACCTCCCACTTCACCTCCTAAATGATTTTGTTCCAGGATTTTATCTCGTGACCCTTCCCCCTCCCCCCTCCCCCCTCTGCTCCTCCTTCTTCATTCTCATTTTTCCCTTTTTCTTCTTCTTTTTTCCTGCTCTTTCTCTTCCTTTTTCCTTCTTCTCACCCTCCTCCTTTTCCTTTTTCCTCTCGTCTTCTTCTTCTCCTCCTTTTCCTTTTCCTCTCCTCATTTTCCCTCCTCCTTCTCCTCCTCCTCCTCCTCCCCCTCTTCCTTCCGCTCGCCCCCCCTTTCTCTCCTTCATCTTGTGTCATCTCTCTTTTTCCTTCTTTTGACCTTGATTGCAGAGTCTGTATCCTTTCACTTGAGTTTTGGCACGGGAAGATTCGTTCATTAATTTAGCTATTGAAGATTATTATTATTATTATTATTATTATTTTTATTATTATTACTATATGTATGTATATGTATATATATATATATATGTATGAATATACATATATACATTACATAAACACACACGCACGCACGCACACACACACACGCACACGCACACGCACACGCACACGCACACACATACATATACATTTTGTACACACACATGTATATTTATATATTTATACATACATACATACATATATGTCATATAAGTGTGTTTGTGTGTGTGTGTGCGTATGGACAAACATACACAGACGTACAAATATTCCACGACATACAACTGGAACTCAAAGTCATCTGTTTTGTCCTGGAGATGCGAAATTTCTGCCCGGAACCGAACTGAAAGTCAACGTGCATTTTGGCAGCAATAAATTCGCAAAGGGTTTTAGATAGAATTCAGATAATGAGGCGGTAATTACCAAGAATTAATGAGTGGGGAAGAGTGAGGAGATAAGCTGGTAATTGCATCATGTTTTGGAATTAGCTGATGATAGGAAATTTATTCATTATAATGCAACGAGGCTGTATAATCATGCAATTGGCTAATAAAAAGCGGCAGTAACTACCAGTATGATTGTTTGTGATTTGAATAGATCGGATAGTAGTCGAAACAATCAGGAAACTGTATTGTTGGCGTTAAAATTTATCATTTGGGGAAGTGAATAGAATTTTTTAATGAACACAAAGGTCGAGATGTTTTTTTCTCTCTCTATCTCTCTCTCTCTCTCTCCAGGTGCACTGTTATCTTTTATCTGCTTTAACGTTGGTGGATTACGCATTGCAAATGTATGTTCTTTCAAGTACACAGGCATTCCTGGGCATGGTATGAGTGGTTATGAGAGTGATGCTGATTTTGTGTGTGTGTGTGTGTGTGTGTGTGTGTGTGTGTGTGTGTGTGTGTGTGTGTGTGTGTGCGTGTGTGTTTGTCAGTATTCCGTCACGCCCTTCCCAAGAGAATCAAGAACGGTACACGCGCAGTTGCATGCAAGGTCATGCACATACAGCTCTGCCTCCATCACCAAGAGTTTACCCATGCATATGCGGACAGCACACACACACACACACACACACACGCGCGAATTGAAAAAAAAAAATGCATCATATAACCATATTTCGCTAATAACTCAAAACGAATTTCATTAACAAAAGCCTAACGGTCCACCAAGAAGAAAAAGATATAAAAAAAACAATTTCCGTTTTCTTTTTCTTTTTTTTCTCAGTCACCCCTCAATCCCGCGTTTTCTCCCCCCTTTGCGCGCCACTCCACCCTCCGCTCGCCTGATTGTTGCCTCTTTACAATGCATAATCTTTCCTGATGACGCTTCTCTGCCGGATGGATCTTTGCACTTATTGGGAAGGGAAGTGGCAGGGATTAGTTTAATAAGGCTGGTTAGTCCGTGGACGTGACTGTCTTCGTGTTTCTCCTCGTTTACAAGTTCGTATGTATGCATGTATGTATATGTATATATAAATATATATATATATATATATATATATATATATATATATGTATGTATGTATATATATCTATATATAGAGAGAAAGAGAGAGAGAGAATATATATATATATATATATATATATATATATTTTTTATATATCTATCTATATATCTATCATCTATCTATCTATCTATCTATCTATATATAAATATATTTACGTGTCCATGTATGTATGTATATATGTATATGTACATACATGCATGTATGTATACATACGCACGCACCCACCCACGCCCCCACCCACACGCACACGACGGTTTTGTGCGAGAGAGAGGTAAGTGACACATTTTCCAAAATTAAATTATCAGGCGCATCGGACTGGAAAAGATTTCTGTATGATTTATTCTATAGATGTTGAAGTGGAGTAGGAAATATTTCGCTCTCTTTGGGCTAAAAATGGAATTCTAGTAATAATTTGCCTAAAAATACTTTTTTAAGGTTATGTATATGAATATATATATATATACATAATTATACATATATATATATATATATATATATTATATATACATATATGCATATGTATATATACATATGTATGTCTTCATTTGTACACACACACGCACGCGCGCGTGTGTGTATGTGTGGGTGTGCCTGCGTGTGTATACAAATGAAGATTGTGTGTGTGTGTGTTCAAAAGAGACGTGTGTGTGTGAGTGTGTGTGTGTGTGTGTGTGTGTGTGTGTGTGTGTGTGTGTGTGTGTGTGTGTGTGTGTGTGTGTATGCGCGCGCGCGCGTGTGTGTGTGCAACATGTGCATGAGATGATAAAAGCCTCATTTCAGAACACTTTTATAAAACCATCCACTTAGTAGCTCCAGAAACCGAGCTTTACACTCCCTGATATTCTAATAAAAGAGGAAGAGGAAGAAAGAAAAGAGAATAAGTAACAAAATGACCGAGAGAGATGCGGGGGAATAGCGGTACAGACAGACGGATGGACGGATATATCCACACAAATTACAGACTGGAGAAAGTGTATCCTCGGTCTCAATCCTGCGTTCCCAAGGTCATTAAGCCTCACTTTATTTTTTATTTTTTCATCTGGATTACTATTTTTATTATTGTTATTATCAGGATTTTTATCATATTTTTATTATTGTTGTTATTATGTTATTTTTTATTATTATTATTATTATTATTATTATTATTATTATTATTATTATTATTATTATTATTATTATTATTATTATTATTATTATTATTATATTTTGTTATTATTGTTTTGTTATTATTATTATTATTATTATTATTTATTATTATTATTGTTATTATTTTTATTATTTATTATTATTATCATTGTTATTGTTATTATTATTGTTATTATTAATATTTTTATTATTTTTTTATTATCATCATTATCATTTTTGTTGTTGTTTTGCTCTTGTTATTATTTCTTTTCTACTGAAGACTTTGTTTGGGTTCATGACTCGCCTTAATATCAAATTAAATCCAACCTCTCATTAATGGATGACATGACAGGTGAGAGACACTTGGGGGTACAGGTCAATTCCAGGTGACATGACTTCTCACAGCGTTGACTGACAGTTGTGGGAAAGGGAGTTGATACTTGACCTTTCTTAGACCTTGTACTTTGACTTCTCTTCTGGTGTGACTTTTATTGACTTGACTTCTTTTGCTGTACCTGCATTTTATGTATTTTATCTCTTTCTTTTGACATTTTTTTCTTTATTTTCCTCTTCTCGTTCTTTTCTGTTTTTGAGTCGTTTTTTTTTTTTTTTTTTAGTCTTGTCGTATATTTTCGATTTTCTTCCTTAGCTTTCACTCTCCATTCTCACATCTTTCTCTCTCTCCCTTTTCTCACTTTCCTCTCTCTCTTCCTTCTCTCACCCCATTCTTACCTCCCTATTGTATCTCTTCGCTGGTTCCCCTTTTCCGTCTTTCCTCCCTTCCTCTCTCCCTCCTCCCTTTCTCCTCCTGTCTATCCTCTTCCCCCTTATCCTCCTTTCTATCCTCTTCCCCTCCCCTTTTCCCCCTCCTCGTCCCTCCCTCCCTCCCTCCTTCCTTCCCTCTCCTCCCTCCTCCTACCACCCTCCCACTCCTCCCTCCCTCCCTACCACCTCCCACTTCCTCCCATACTCATCCACCAAAATCAATGGGTTAGTTATTGGTGTGTCGCAATGTCAGTGACAGGAGATGGAAGGTCAACATAGTGTAGTGTTGACAGTTCAGAGAGGGGGGAGGGGGTCTTGTGAGTAGATGGGAAAGGGGGAGGGGTCCTGTGAGTAGATGGGAAGGGGGGAGGGTTCTGTGAGTAGAGGGAGGGGCCGGGGGAGGGGGAGGGGGAGGGGGGTCTTTAAGTAGGAGGGGGAGTGGAAGTCTATTATAGCTATCTTGAGTTCATCGGATTTATTGTGTGTGATGATAGTTGTTTCTGTGAAA
>NW_020872575.1:83161-85661 GCF_003789085.1 Penaeus vannamei
AAACAGCGGCTGCTCGGACCGCACTCGCTCGCGGCTGCAGAACTTTCCATGATTTTTGCGGTCGCCTTTATTGGTACTTAAAAGAAAAAAAAGAGGAATTTACTTCTCTCTTTCTGGTACGTTTTCTTTCCCGTCGATTCCCAAGACGATCGGCGTTTTCCTTCGGACGAGAAAAAGAAACAGTGAACGAGATTTTAAGGAACTAAGTGGATGTGTGTCACTTGCGCGGAGGAAGGAAGAAGCCTTCGGTGACGAGGTGGAATAACCTGCAGGAGGGAGAGATAGATAGATTGATAGATGTAGGAATAGATAGAAAGATAGATAGATTTATGAATAGATAAATAGACGGAGATAGAGAGAATAAGAGTGTGAGAGAGGTTAAGAGAGAGAGAGAACAAGATAGGGAGAGAATAATAGAATGGTAGAATAAGAGAAAGGGAGAATAAGAGAGAGAGAGAGAGAGAGAGAGAGAGAGAGAGAGAGAGAGAGAGAGAGAGAGAGAGAGAGAGAGAGAGAGAGAGAGAGAGAGAGAGTGATACAGACAAACAGAGAGAGAGAGAGAGAGAGAGGAGAGAGAGAGAGAGAGAGAGAGAGAGAGAGAGAGAGAGAGAGAGAGAGAGAGAGAGAGAGAGAAGAGAGAGAGAGAGAGAGACAGAAAACAGAGAGAGAAAGATATAGATAGATACAGAGAGAGAGAGAAAACGAGAGAGAACGAGAAAAGAGAGAGAGAGTTGAGACTGATAGATAGAGAGACAGAATAAGAAAGAGAGGAAAAGAATAAATAATTTCATTCATGTCGGCGGGGGCCTTCGTGTGACTTACTTTACGCGTGCAGTAAAGTCGTTTTTTGGGTGACTTAGTGGTGAAATCTCATCCTTATCGCGAGTGGGTAAATGCGGCCGGTTTCTTACGTCCATGGTATAGCACTGTAATGCCACTTGATGTTGAAATGCAGACACGTTTACTGGAAACTTTCGTTCGTAGGTTTATGCATGTGATTATGACAGAACGTGTGAGTTTTAGTGAAGAATTGTGATGTAAAACAAATGTGCAAATACTTAAGTAAACACACGCACACGATCATACTCTCATAATCACACGCACACATACACACATGCATACATGCACACACACAAACAGCCATACGCACACTACCATCTCCCCCCACACACACACTCCCACACATCCCCTACAAACTCCCACTCCCTTCCCCCACACTCCCAATCCCCTCCCCACACACTGCCACTCCTCCCCCTCACACTACTTCCCACTCCCCCCCCCCCACGCTCTCCCACTCCCACTCCTTCCCCACAAACTCCCAATCTCCCTCCCCACACACTCCCACTCCCCAACACTTCCACTCCCTCCACACACTCACACTCCTCCCCCCACACTCACACACTCCCACTCCTCCCTTTACACTACTTCCCACTTCCCCCCACACACTCCCACTCCTCCCCACACACTCCCCACCCCCCTCCCCCTTCCCCACACACACCCACTCCCTTCCCCCACACTCCCAATCCCCCTCCCCACACACTGCACTCCTCCCCCTCACACTACTTCCCACTCCCCCGCCACGCTTTCCCACTTCCACTCCTTCCCCACACACTCCCACTCCCTACAAACACTCCCACTCCCTCCACACACTCCAATCCCCCCTCCCCTCCCTACCCCCACACACTCCCACTCCCTCCACACACTACCACTCCCCCCCCACCCGACTCCCAATCTCCCTCCCCACACACTCCCACTCTCCCTCCCATACCCACACACTCCCACTCCTCCCACCCCACACTCCCACACTACACACACACCCACACTCCCAATCCCCTCCCCACACACACCCCACTCCCCCTCCCTACCCCAACTCCCCCCCCCACACCACACACACTCCCACTCCCCTTCCCCCCCACAAGAAAGTAGCGGATCGAACAGGAACACGGAGCGGTTCGTCTCGCCCGCGGCCGTCGCATCGGGCACGTCCTCGGGGGGTTTAAATCTTGAATTAGAACCTCCAGACCCCACCTCGAGGCTCAGGTGCATCGAGGAGGAGGAGCTGCTCTCGAACAACACCTGGAGAAGTTGCTCTGAAGTTGATCCGAAGAAGTTGATTTGAAGTTGTTGATTTGAGGTTTGTTGGCTTGGCTGTGCGTGCGTTGCGAGGAATGAGAGAGTCTCCCCTGATGAGTCTCGCTCCGTTTTCTGGTCAAGGTAAATGGCTGGCTGCTATTACTGGCTGTTATTCGGGAAAAAAGGATTTTATATGAAGTCTTCTGTGGGAGTACGATTCGGTGCCTGTCGGCTAGTCTGTTTTGCGGGAGCATCTGGTCGCATTCTCACAGGCACACGCGTATACTTTGTGTATGTGTGGATATGTACACACACACACACATACACAAACAAACACGCACACAAACACGTACACACACGCACACGCACGCACGCACACACACACATACGCACACACACACACACACACACACACACACACACACAC
>NW_020872575.1:90661-95661 GCF_003789085.1 Penaeus vannamei
CTGAAACAATGTTAACCCGCATTTTCTCATGCAATTATTATGCTTGGTATTATGATAATATATTATTTATAAATCTTTGACCTTTCAGAAACCGCGGGAAAATGTTGACTCGAAAAAACAAGGTTAATAAACTTGAATTAGGTATTATGTGAATGATAAAGTGTCCGGATATTGGATTTGTGCGAATATTATTTCCGGTAATTACAATCTAAAACTTTAATTATATTAGGTGATAATTATAATCGTGTTTAACTTCAACATTCATTATATTCTGGTAATTATATCTAAATCTTGAATTATATTAGATAATGATTATGATTATCTTTAACTTTATATTCCGGTAATTATATCTAAAGCTTTAATTACGTTAGATGATAATCATATTTAACATTAATTATGTTATGGTAATTATCGGCCGGTTTGTTAAAACTGTACAAGGCCCGACCCGATGAATATTCATAAATACAGACATGCATATATACAGTAATAAATACATATCTGTCTATAAATCTGATATAGATATGCATTTATATATCTATTTGCCCGGTTGATATGTATGTCTGTACTAATAGGTATACATTTATTTCTTTAATTATGCATGTCAAGTTTACGAATTGTTTTTAGGCCTCAAAATCCATAGCAATTGCAGGAAGGGAGGAAGAGAGAACACGGATTTTTTCACAGTGATTTAATGATGTAGGTTAATGGATGATATTTGCGGTTTTCGTTGTGTATTTGCATCGTGACTCAGCGTTTCAATTTGCGAAAGTTTTAGGCACGTCGTTTGTTTGTTTTCTGGTGTGCGCATCGAGTTTTTTTTTTTTTTTTTTTTTTTTTTTTTTTTTTTTTTTTTTTTTTGAGTTACTCGTGTTTTTACCTATTTTTTGCTTCGCTAATATGGTTGTCAGGCATACACTCGTATTAAATTGATATACAGTTGAAGTATGGCGAAAAAAAAGAAGAAAAAAAGAATATTTATTGTAGTATGTCAGTATTTTAAGCAAGTACGATAACTGTATCATCCTTTGCATAATACTTCGTCAATGGTTTTGATTTATATTAAAAAAGAGAAAAAAATACAGTGAGATTTCATTATTTCTGAAAAATAATTGTCTATATAGTGTATGACAACCTCGAGAAATAAGTTTTTGAATATTGCACAGTGTAGAGATTTATTTTAATCTGAACTGTCTTTATCGTGTGTCTGGCAACGCGGGAAGTGAAGGGAAACAAGGCACAGAAAACCAAAAGAAAACCGAATATTTTCCCCCGCCCTTACGACATTAGTTCTCCGCTGCTTTTGTTTATTGTTTGTGTATCTATTTTTTTTTTTATAGATATGTAGTAATTGGATAAAAACAAACGTATCTATTCGTTACTTATGGTAGTTGGAGTGGGTTTCCCCTTTTCCAGAACGATCGAAATACAACACAGGACCAAAAAATCAGCGGAACTTACTTTTTATTAATTGATATGTGTGCGAAACGTGTGTGTGTGTGTTGTGTGTGTGTGTGTGTGTGTGTGTGTGTGTGTGTGTGTGTGTGTGTGTGCGTGCGTGCATGTGTATATGTGTGTAGCTATATTTCCTCACTCGCTGGGTCATTACACAAACATTCATCCTTGCAAACGGAGACAGCAATACTTCTGTATGTGTCTCTACAAAAAAATAAAAGAGAGAAAAAAAATCATCGGTCAACATCAATTCCGAAGAACAGTCATCACGGAGAACGTTATATCACCAAAGAACAAAGAACGGAGAATTTTTTGGTGTCCGATTATATCACCAAAGAACAAAGAATTTTTTGTTGTCCGGCGGATCGACCCCCACGAACGAGCCACGGACGCTAACACCATCCTCCTCCGGACACCATCAGTATTGAAATATTTACACTATAGATTCCGAAGCATCTGTGAAGCAATACTTTGATTTGATGTATTTGTATTTTATTTGATTTGTATTATCAAGTATACACTCGTATTAGATTGATATACAGTGGAAGTATGGCGAAAAAAAAAGAAAAAATCAATAGTTACTGTAGTATGTCAGTATTTTAAGCAAGTACGATAACTGTATTATCCTTTGCATAATACTTTACATAGTACTTTGATTTGTTTTTATTTTACGAGAAAATATATTTGGTTTCGTTTGTTTTTATCTTACGAGCAATTATATTTACTTAAATTTGTTTTTATTACGAGCAATTATATTTACTTTGATTTGTTTTATCTTACGGGCAATTATATTTACTTTGATTTGTTTTATCATACGAGGAAATATATTTTACTTTCGTTTGTTTTTTCTTACGAGCAAATGATTAATTTAATGTATTTTTATCTTGCGAGTAAATATATTTACTTTCATTTGTTTTGTCTCGCGAGCAAATATATTTAATTTATTTCTTTTATTTCAAATGATTTACTTTCATTTGTTTTTTCTTACGAGCAAATATATTTAATTTATTTTTATTTTTTATTTTACGATCAAATGATTTACTTTCATTTGTTTCATCTTCGAGCAATATGTTTAATTTATTGTTATTTTTATTTTACGAGCAAATGATTTACTTCATTTGTTTCGTCTTCCGAGCAAATATATTTAATTTATTTTTATTTTTATTTACGAGCAAATATATTTAATTCATTTTTTATTTTTATTTTACGAGCAAATGATTTACTTTCATTTGTTTCATCTTCCGAGCAAATATTTTAATTTATTTTTTATTTTTTTTTTACGAGCAAATGATTTACTTTCATTTGTTTTATCTTCCGAGCAAATATATTTAATTTATTTTTTATTTTTATTTTACGAGCAAATGATTTACTTTCATTTGTTTCATCTTCCGAGCAAATATATTTAATTTATTTTTTATTTTTATTTTACGAGCAAATGATTTACTTTCATTTGTTTTATCTTCCGAGCAAATATATCCACAACGGTGTGGTGTGACGCCATATAGAAGCCAGTAAAACGGATATTTCAACCTATGCTGGCTTGGAAACAGGACACCATGATGGCAGAGGAAAGAAGAGGTCAGGTAGCATGGTAAGAATGAGATATGGCGAAATAAGACTATTTTTTACTTTCTTTTTTTTTTTACTTTTTTTTTTACATATTTCTGACTCTTTTTTTTTTTTTTTTTTTTTTTTTTTTTTACTTTCGTTCCTTCTGCTCTGCTATCAAAGGCAATACTTGAGAGACTCTAGTATTCAATAACGTGTTCTGACTTCTAGGAAGGGCTGAGTATGTGTTGTATGTAACATTATTCTCTATAGATGTGTATAGCTTTTATATTCTTTTTACATATATCGTTTTATATGCTATTATGTTTGGATCTACAGTGTACGGAAGTGTTTATGTGTGTCTGCATATTCATTTATCTATTTTCTATCTGTATATCTATATCTTTCTGTCTATCTATATATACATATTTATATCTTTATATATATATATATATATATATATATATATATATGTCATATATATATATATATATATGTATGTATGTATGTATATATATATATATATATATATATATATATATATATATATATATATATATATATATATATATATATATATATATATATATATATATATATATATATATATATATATATATATATATATATATATATATATGCCCTTTTCTCCTCTTCATCTCCCTCATTCATTTCATCATTTCTCCTCTTCTCCTCCTCCTCCCCCTTTCTTCCTCTCTATATCCCCCCTTTCTCCTTCCCTTTCCTCCATTTCCTTTTCCTTCCTCCTCTCCTCTTTGTCTCCCCCTCCAACTTTTATCCCCCTCCTCCTCGCATTTCCTCTCCTCCTCTTCATTTCCTTCCTCCTCTCCTTAACATCCTTCATCCTCCCAAATCCCTCCTCCATTTCCTCTCTTCCTCCTCCTTCACTTTCCTCCTCTTATTGTCTCTCCCTCCTCCTCCTCCTCCCCTTTTTCTCCTTCCTTCCTGTCCTCTCCCTCCTCCCTTTCTCCTCCTCCTCTCCTCACCTTTATCTCCCTCCTTCCTTTCCTCTCCCTCGCCTCCTCTTCATCTCCCTCCTCCTCCTCCCCTTTTCCTCCTCTCATTTCTCTCGCCTCCCCTTTTATCTCCCTCTCCCTCTGCCTCTTCCTCTTCATCTCCCTCCTCCTCCTCCCCTTTCCCTCGTCCTCCCCTTTTTCTCCTTCCTTCCTGTCCTCTCCCTCCTCCCCCTTTTCCTCTCTTCATCTCCCTCCTTTTTTCCTCTCCCTCCGCCTCCTCTCATCTCCCTTCTCCTCCTCCTTCCCTCGTCCTCCCCTTTTCTCCCTCCTCCCCTTTCGTCCTTCCCTCCTCCCCCTCTCATTCCCCTCGTCCTCCCTTTATCTCGTCCTTCCTCCTCCTCCTCCTCCTCCACTTTCTTCTCATTTCTCTCATCCTCCCCTTTTTTCCCTCCTTCGTTTCCTCTCCCTCCGCCTCCTCCTCTCCTTTCCCTCTTCCTCTCCTTTATCCCCCTCCTTCCTTTCGTTTTCCTCCTCCCCTTTCCTCTCCTCCTCCTCTTCTCATTTCCCTCGTTCTTCCCTTTTATCTCCCTCTTTCCTTTCCTCTCCCTCCGCCTCTTCCTCTTCATCTCCCTCCTCCTCCTCCCTTTCCCCCTCCTTCATTTCCTCTCCCTCCTCCCCTTTCCTCATCTTCGCAGCTCCTCTCGTGTCCCCAGAGGTCGTCCATCCGGTACCTTAAGAGGCCCTGGCGATCTCTGTACTCCCCGCCCCCTCCCCCCTCCCCCTGCGCCTTTTCTACCTGATGCTACACTTGTTTTTTTCTCCTACTCCTCCTTCTCACCTTTCTTCTTCCATTTCCTCCTCTTCATCCACCTCTTGTCTCTTTCTTTCTTTGTTCCTCTGTTTCGGTGTTCATGTTATTGTTTTTTTTTGTCTTTTTGTCTCTATATTTATGTGTGGTTGCTACCGTTTGCAATTCGTTCTTTGTCTGTGTAACTTTCTCTCTCCCTCCCTCCCTCTTCCTCT